>CP136872.1:448102-655708 GCA_033000465.1 Sciaenops ocellatus | reverse complement strand
TCAGGCCGGGCCGCGAGGCTCCTTCGCCGGCCAGCCTCGCCAGCCGTGCCCGGGCAGGTGTCGGGGGGCCATAACATCCGAAATCGGGGTTGGAAGCAAGTCAAACCACCTGGGCCGTAAAATATCTTCTATTCTGCACCTCTCAGAGCAAGAAAGCTGCAGATCAGGGCCTCTGGAGGAGCACGGCAGCCTCTCCATCCTTTTTATGGCCGCAAACGCCTTATCTCAGCGCGTAAAGGCGTTTGTGTACACGAAAGCATAAACGTGCCATAACGTCCGAAATCGATGCTGCAGAGCATCCAAACCACCTTTGCCATACACAATCCTGGCCCCTGCACACGCCTGAGCAGGAAACTTGTGGATCAGAGGCTCTGGAGGGGCCCGGCGGACCTCCCGTTTCAGGCCGGGCCGCGAGGCTCCTTCGCCGGCCAGCCTCGCCAGCCGTGCCCGGGCAGGTGTCGGGGGGCCATAACATCCGAAATCGGGGTTGGAAGCAAGTCAAACCACCTGGGCCGTAAAATATCTTCTATTCTGCACCTCTCAGAGCAAGAAAGCTGCAGATCAGGGCCTCTGGAGGAGCACGGCAGCCTCTCCATCCTTTTTATGGCCGCAAACGCCTTATCTCAGCGCGTAAAGGCGTTTGTGTACACGAAAGCATAAACGTGCCATAACGTCCGAAATCGATGCTGCAGAGCATCCAAACCACCTTTGCCATACACAATCCTGGCCCCTGCACACGCCTGAGCAGGAAACTTGTGGATCAGAGGCTCTGGAGGGGCCCGGCGGACCTCCCGTTTCAGGCCGGGCCGCGAGGCTCCTTCGCCGGCCAGCCTCGCCAGCCGTGCCCGGGCAGGTGTCGGGGGGCCATAACATCCGAAATCGGGGTTGGAAGCAAGTCAAACCACCTGGGCCGTAAAATATCTTCTATTCTGCACCTCTCAGAGCAAGAAAGCTGCAGATCAGGGCCTCTGGAGGAGCACGGCAGCCTCTCCATCCTTTTTATGGCCGCAAACGCCTTATCTCAGCGCGTAAAGGCGTTTGTGTACACGAAAGCATAAACGTGCCATAACGTCCGAAATCGATGCTGCAGAGCATCCAAACCACCTTTGCCATACACAATCCTGGCCCCTGCACACGCCTGAGCAGGAAACTTGTGGATCAGAGGCTCTGGAGGGGCCCGGCGGACCTCCCGTTTCAGGCCGGGCCGCGAGGCTCCTTCGCCGGCCAGCCTCGCCAGCCGTGCCCGGGCAGGTGTCGGGGGGCCATAACATCCGAAATCGGGGTTGGAAGCAAGTCAAACCACCTGGGCCGTAAAATATCTTCTATTCTGCACCTCTCAGAGCAAGAAAGCTGCAGATCAGGGCCTCTGGAGGAGCACGGCAGCCTCTCCATCCTTTTTATGGCCGCAAACGCCTTATCTCAGCGCGTAAAGGCGTTTGTGTACACGAAAGCATAAACGTGCCATAACGTCCGAAATCGATGCTGCAGAGCATCCAAACCACCTTTGCCATACACAATCCTGGCCCCTGCACACGCCTGAGCAGGAAACTTGTGGATCAGAGGCTCTGGAGGGGCCCGGCGGACCTCCCGTTTCAGGCCGGGCCGCGAGGCTCCTTCGCCGGCCAGCCTCGCCAGCCGTGCCCGGGCAGGTGTCGGGGGGCCATAACATCCGAAATCGGGGTTGGAAGCAAGTCAAACCACCTGGGCCGTAAAATATCTTCTATTCTGCACCTCTCAGAGCAAGAAAGCTGCAGATCAGGGCCTCTGGAGGAGCACGGCAGCCTCTCCATCCTTTTTATGGCCGCAAACGCCTTATCTCAGCGCGTAAAGGCGTTTGTGTACACGAAAGCATAAACGTGCCATAACGTCCGAAATCGATGCTGCAGAGCATCCAAACCACCTTTGCCATACACAATCCTGGCCCCTGCACACGCCTGAGCAGGAAACTTGTGGATCAGAGGCTCTGGAGGGGCCCGGCGGACCTCCCGTTTCAGGCCGGGCCGCGAGGCTCCTTCGCCGGCCAGCCTCGCCAGCCGTGCCCGGGCAGGTGTCGGGGGGCCATAACATCCGAAATCGGGGTTGGAAGCAAGTCAAACCACCTGGGCCGTAAAATATCTTCTATTCTGCACCTCTCAGAGCAAGAAAGCTGCAGATCAGGGCCTCTGGAGGAGCACGGCAGCCTCTCCATCCTTTTTATGGCCGCAAACGCCTTATCTCAGCGCGTAAAGGCGTTTGTGTACACGAAAGCATAAACGTGCCATAACGTCCGAAATCGATGCTGCAGAGCATCCAAACCACCTTTGCCATACACAATCCTGGCCCCTGCACACGCCTGAGCAGGAAACTTGTGGATCAGAGGCTCTGGAGGGGCCCGGCGGACCTCCCGTTTCAGGCCGGGCCGCGAGGCTCCTTCGCCGGCCAGCCTCGCCAGCCGTGCCCGGGCAGGTGTCGGGGGGCCATAACATCCGAAATCGGGGTTGGAAGCAAGTCAAACCACCTGGGCCGTAAAATATCTTCTATTCTGCACCTCTCAGAGCAAGAAAGCTGCAGATCAGGGCCTCTGGAGGAGCACGGCAGCCTCTCCATCCTTTTTATGGCCGCAAACGCCTTATCTCAGCGCGTAAAGGCGTTTGTGTACACGAAAGCATAAACGTGCCATAACGTCCGAAATCGATGCTGCAGAGCATCCAAACCACCTTTGCCATACACAATCCTGGCCCCTGCACACGCCTGAGCAGGAAACTTGTGGATCAGAGGCTCTGGAGGGGCCCGGCGGACCTCCCGTTTCAGGCCGGGCCGCGAGGCTCCTTCGCCGGCCAGCCTCGCCAGCCGTGCCCGGGCAGGTGTCGGGGGGCCATAACATCCGAAATCGGGGTTGGAAGCAAGTCAAACCACCTGGGCCGTAAAATATCTTCTATTCTGCACCTCTCAGAGCAAGAAAGCTGCAGATCAGGGCCTCTGGAGGAGCACGGCAGCCTCTCCATCCTTTTTATGGCCGCAAACGCCTTATCTCAGCGCGTAAAGGCGTTTGTGTACACGAAAGCATAAACGTGCCATAACGTCCGAAATCGATGCTGCAGAGCATCCAAACCACCTTTGCCATACACAATCCTGGCCCCTGCACACGCCTGAGCAGGAAACTTGTGGATCAGAGGCTCTGGAGGGGCCCGGCGGACCTCCCGTTTCAGGCCGGGCCGCGAGGCTCCTTCGCCGGCCAGCCTCGCCAGCCGTGCCCGGGCAGGTGTCGGGGGGCCATAACATCCGAAATCGGGGTTGGAAGCAAGTCAAACCACCTGGGCCGTAAAATATCTTCTATTCTGCACCTCTCAGAGCAAGAAAGCTGCAGATCAGGGCCTCTGGAGGAGCACGGCAGCCTCTCCATCCTTTTTATGGCCGCAAACGCCTTATCTCAGCGCGTAAAGGCGTTTGTGTACACGAAAGCATAAACGTGCCATAACGTCCGAAATCGATGCTGCAGAGCATCCAAACCACCTTTGCCATACACAATCCTGGCCCCTGCACACGCCTGAGCAGGAAACTTGTGGATCAGAGGCTCTGGAGGGGCCCGGCGGACCTCCCGTTTCAGGCCGGGCCGCGAGGCTCCTTCGCCGGCCAGCCTCGCCAGCCGTGCCCGGGCAGGTGTCGGGGGGCCATAACATCCGAAATCGGGGTTGGAAGCAAGTCAAACCACCTGGGCCGTAAAATATCTTCTATTCTGCACCTCTCAGAGCAAGAAAGCTACAGATCAGGGCCTCTGGAGGAGCACGGCAGCCTCTCCATCCTTTTTATGGCCGCAAACGCCTTATCTCAGCGCGTAAAGGCGTTTGTGTACACGAAAGCATAAACGTGCCATAACGTCCGAAATCGATGCTGCAGAGCATCCAAACCACCTTTGCCATACACAATCCTGGCCCCTGCACACGCCTGAGCAGGAAACTTGTGGATCAGAGGCTCTGGAGGGGCCCGGCGGACCTCCCGTTTCAGGCCGGGCCGCGAGGCTCCTTCGCCGGCCAGCCTCGCCAGCCGTGCCCGGGCAGGTGTCGGGGGGCCATAACATCCGAAATCGGGGTTGGAAGCAAGTCAAACCACCTGGGCCGTAAAATATCTTCTATTCTGCACCTCTCAGAGCAAGAAAGCTGCAGATCAGGGCCTCTGGAGGAGCACGGCAGCCTCTCCATCCTTTTTATGGCCGCAAACGCCTTATCTCAGCGCGTAAAGGCGTTTGTGTACACGAAAGCATAAACGTGCCATAACGTCCGAAATCGATGCTGCAGAGCATCCAAACCACCTTTGCCATACACAATCCTGGCCCCTGCACACGCCTGAGCAGGAAACTTGTGGATCAGAGGCTCTGGAGGGGCCCGGCGGACCTCCCGTTTCAGGCCGGGCCGCGAGGCTCCTTCGCCGGCCAGCCTCGCCAGCCGTGCCCGGGCAGGTGTCGGGGGGCCATAACATCCGAAATCGGGGTTGGAAGCAAGTCAAACCACCTGGGCCGTAAAATATCTTCTATTCTGCACCTCTCAGAGCAAGAAAGCTGCAGATCAGGGCCTCTGGAGGAGCACGGCAGCCTCTCCATCCTTTTTATGGCCGCAAACGCCTTATCTCAGCGCGTAAAGGCGTTTGTGTACACGAAAGCATAAACGTGCCATAACGTCCGAAATCGATGCTGCAGAGCATCCAAACCACCTTTGCCATACACAATCCTGGCCCCTGCACACGCCTGAGCAGGAAACTTGTGGATCAGAGGCTCTGGAGGGGCCCGGCGGACCTCCCGTTTCAGGCCGGGCCGCGAGGCTCCTTCGCCGGCCAGCCTCGCCAGCCGTGCCCGGGCAGGTGTCGGGGGGCCATAACATCCGAAATCGGGGTTGGAAGCAAGTCAAACCACCTGGGCCGTAAAATATCTTCTATTCTGCACCTCTCAGAGCAAGAAAGCTGCAGATCAGGGCCTCTGGAGGAGCACGGCAGCCTCTCCATCCTTTTTATGGCCGCAAACGCCTTATCTCAGCGCGTAAAGGCGTTTGTGTACACGAAAGCATAAACGTGCCATAACGTCCGAAATCGATGCTGCAGAGCATCCAAACCACCTTTGCCATACACAATCCTGGCCCCTGCACACGCCTGAGCAGGAAACTTGTGGATCAGAGGCTCTGGAGGGGCCCGGCGGACCTCCCGTTTCAGGCCGGGCCGCGAGGCTCCTTCGCCGGCCAGCCTCGCCAGCCGTGCCCGGGCAGGTGTCGGGGGGCCATAACATCCGAAATCGGGGTTGGAAGCAAGTCAAACCACCTGGGCCGTAAAATATCTTCTATTCTGCACCTCTCAGAGCAAGAAAGCTGCAGATCAGGGCCTCTGGAGGAGCACGGCAGCCTCTCCATCCTTTTTATGGCCGCAAACGCCTTATCTCAGCGCGTAAAGGCGTTTGTGTACACGAAAGCATAAACGTGCCATAACGTCCGAAATCGATGCTGCAGAGCATCCAAACCACCTTTGCCATACACAATCCTGGCCCCTGCACACGCCTGAGCAGGAAACTTGTGGATCAGAGGCTCTGGAGGGGCCCGGCGGACCTCCCGTTTCAGGCCGGGCCGCGAGGCTCCTTCGCCGGCCAGCCTCGCCAGCCGTGCCCGGGCAGGTGTCGGGGGGCCATAACATCCGAAATCGGGGTTGGAAGCAAGTCAAACCACCTGGGCCGTAAAATATCTTCTATTCTGCACCTCTCAGAGCAAGAAAGCTGCAGATCAGGGCCTCTGGAGGAGCACGGCAGCCTCTCCATCCTTTTTATGGCCGCAAACGCCTTATCTCAGCGCGTAAAGGCGTTTGTGTACACGAAAGCATAAACGTGCCATAACGTCCGAAATCGATGCTGCAGAGCATCCAAACCACCTTTGCCATACACAATCCTGGCCCCTGCACACGCCTGAGCAGGAAACTTGTGGATCAGAGGCTCTGGAGGGGCCCGGCGGACCTCCCGTTTCAGGCCGGGCCGCGAGGCTCCTTCGCCGGCCAGCCTCGCCAGCCGTGCCCGGGCAGGTGTCGGGGGGCCATAACATCCGAAATCGGGGTTGGAAGCAAGTCAAACCACCTGGGCCGTAAAATATCTTCTATTCTGCACCTCTCAGAGCAAGAAAGCTGCAGATCAGGGCCTCTGGAGGAGCACGGCAGCCTCTCCATCCTTTTTATGGCCGCAAACGCCTTATCTCAGCGCGTAAAGGCGTTTGTGTACACGAAAGCATAAACGTGCCATAACGTCCGAAATCGATGCTGCAGAGCATCCAAACCACCTTTGCCATACACAATCCTGGCCCCTGCACACGCCTGAGCAGGAAACTTGTGGATCAGAGGCTCTGGAGGGGCCCGGCGGACCTCCCGTTTCAGGCCGGGCCGCGAGGCTCCTTCGCCGGCCAGCCTCGCCAGCCGTGCCCGGGCAGGTGTCGGGGGGCCATAACATCCGAAATCGGGGTTGGAAGCAAGTCAAACCACCTGGGCCGTAAAATATCTTCTATTCTGCACCTCTCAGAGCAAGAAAGCTGCAGATCAGGGCCTCTGGAGGAGCACGGCAGCCTCTCCATCCTTTTTATGGCCGCAAACGCCTTATCTCAGCGCGTAAAGGCGTTTGTGTACACGAAAGCATAAACGTGCCATAACGTCCGAAATCGATGCTGCAGAGCATCCAAACCACCTTTGCCATACACAATCCTGGCCCCTGCACACGCCTGAGCAGGAAACTTGTGGATCAGAGGCTCTGGAGGGGCCCGGCGGACCTCCCGTTTCAGGCCGGGCCGCGAGGCTCCTTCGCCGGCCAGCCTCGCCAGCCGTGCCCGGGCAGGTGTCGGGGGGCCATAACATCCGAAATCGGGGTTGGAAGCAAGTCAAACCACCTGGGCCGTAAAATATCTTCTATTCTGCACCTCTCAGAGCAAGAAAGCTGCAGATCAGGGCCTCTGGAGGAGCACGGCAGCCTCTCCATCCTTTTTATGGCCGCAAACGCCTTATCTCAGCGCGTAAAGGCGTTTGTGTACACGAAAGCATAAACGTGCCATAACGTCCGAAATCGATGCTGCAGAGCATCCAAACCACCTTTGCCATACACAATCCTGGCCCCTGCACACGCCTGAGCAGGAAACTTGTGGATCAGAGGCTCTGGAGGGGCCCGGCGGACCTCCCGTTTCAGGCCGGGCCGCGAGGCTCCTTCGCCGGCCAGCCTCGCCAGCCGTGCCCGGGCAGGTGTCGGGGGGCCATAACATCCGAAATCGGGGTTGGAAGCAAGTCAAACCACCTGGGCCGTAAAATATCTTCTATTCTGCACCTCTCAGAGCAAGAAAGCTGCAGATCAGGGCCTCTGGAGGAGCACGGCAGCCTCTCCATCCTTTTTATGGCCGCAAACGCCTTATCTCAGCGCGTAAAGGCGTTTGTGTACACGAAAGCATAAACGTGCCATAACGTCCGAAATCGATGCTGCAGAGCATCCAAACCACCTTTGCCATACACAATCCTGGCCCCTGCACACGCCTGAGCAGGAAACTTGTGGATCAGAGGCTCTGGAGGGGCCCGGCGGACCTCCCGTTTCAGGCCGGGCCGCGAGGCTCCTTCGCCGGCCAGCCTCGCCAGCCGTGCCCGGGCAGGTGTCGGGGGGCCATAACATCCGAAATCGGGGTTGGAAGCAAGTCAAACCACCTGGGCCGTAAAATATCTTCTATTCTGCACCTCTCAGAGCAAGAAAGCTGCAAATCAGGGCCTCTGGAGGAGCACGGCAGCCTCTCCATCCTTTTTATGGCCGCAAACGCCTTATCTCAGCGCGTAAAGGCGTTTGTGTACACGAAAGCATAAACGTGCCATAACGTCCGAAATCGATGCTGCAGAGCATCCAAACCACCTTTGCCATACACAATCCTGGCCCCTGCACACGCCTGAGCAGGAAACTTGTGGATCAGAGGCTCTGGAGGGGCCCGGCGGACCTCCCGTTTCAGGCCGGGCCGCGAGGCTCCTTCGCCGGCCAGCCTCGCCAGCCGTGCCCGGGCAGGTGTCGGGGGGCCATAACATCCGAAATCGGGGTTGGAAGCAAGTCAAACCACCTGGGCCGTAAAATATCTTCTATTCTGCACCTCTCAGAGCAAGAAAGCTGCAAATCAGGGCCTCTGGAGGAGCACGGCAGCCTCTCCATCCTTTTTATGGCCGCAAACGCCTTATCTCAGCGCGTAAAGGCGTTTGTGTACACGAAAGCATAAACGTGCCATAACGTCCGAAATCGATGCTGCAGAGCATCCAAACCACCTTTGCCATACACAATCCTGGCCCCTGCACACGCCTGAGCAGGAAACTTGTGGATCAGAGGCTCTGGAGGGGCCCGGCGGACCTCCCGTTTCAGGCCGGGCCGCGAGGCTCCTTCGCCGGCCAGCCTCGCCAGCCGTGCCCGGGCAGGTGTCGGGGGGCCATAACATCCGAAATCGGGGTTGGAAGCAAGTCAAACCACCTGGGCCGTAAAATATCTTCTATTCTGCACCTCTCAGAGCAAGAAAGCTGCAAATCAGGGCCTCTGGAGGAGCACGGCAGCCTCTCCATCCTTTTTATGGCCGCAAACGCCTTATCTCAGCGCGTAAAGGCGTTTGTGTACACGAAAGCATAAACGTGCCATAACGTCCGAAATCGATGCTGCAGAGCATCCAAACCACCTTTGCCATACACAATCCTGGCCCCTGCACACGCCTGAGCAGGAAACTTGTGGATCAGAGGCTCTGGAGGGGCCCGGCGGACCTCCCGTTTCAGGCCGGGCCGCGAGGCTCCTTCGCCGGCCAGCCTCGCCAGCCGTGCCCGGGCAGGTGTCGGGGGGCCATAACATCCGAAATCGGGGTTGGAAGCAAGTCAAACCACCTGGGCCGTAAAATATCTTCTATTCTGCACCTCTCAGAGCAAGAAAGCTGCAAATCAGGGCCTCTGGAGGAGCACGGCAGCCTCTCCATCCTTTTTATGGCCGCAAACGCCTTATCTCAGCGCGTAAAGGCGTTTGTGTACACGAAAGCATAAACGTGCCATAACGTCCGAAATCGATGCTGCAGAGCATCCAAACCACCTTTGCCATACACAATCCTGGCCCCTGCACACGCCTGAGCAGGAAACTTGTGGATCAGAGGCTCTGGAGGGGCCCGGCGGACCTCCCGTTTCAGGCCGGGCCGCGAGGCTCCTTCGCCGGCCAGCCTCGCCAGCCGTGCCCGGGCAGGTGTCGGGGGGCCATAACATCCGAAATCGGGGTTGGAAGCAAGTCAAACCACCTGGGCCGTAAAATATCTTCTATTCTGCACCTCTCAGAGCAAGAAAGCTGCAAATCAGGGCGTCTGGAGGAGCACGGCAGCCTCTCCATCCTTTTTATGGCCGCAAACGCCTTATCTCAGCGCGTAAAGGCGTTTGTGTACACGAAAGCATAAACGTGCCATAACGTCCGAAATCGATGCTGCAGAGCATCCAAACCACCTTTGCCATACACAATCCTGGCCCCTGCACACGCCTGAGCAGGAAACTTGTGGATCAGAGGCTCTGGAGGGGCCCGGCGGACCTCCCGTTTCAGGCCGGGCCGCGAGGCTCCTTCGCCGGCCAGCCTCGCCAGCCGTGCCCGGGCAGGTGTCGGGGGGCCATAACATCCGAAATCGGGGTTGGAAGCAAGTCAAACCACCTGGGCCGTAAAATATCTTCTATTCTGCACCTCTCAGAGCAAGAAAGCTGCAAATCAGGGCCTCTGGAGGAGCACGGCAGCCTCTCCATCCTTTTTATGGCCGCAAACGCCTTATCTCAGCGCGTAAAGGCGTTTGTGTACACGAAAGCATAAACGTGCCATAACGTCCGAAATCGATGCTGCAGAGCATCCAAACCACCTTTGCCATACACAATCCTGGCCCCTGCACACGCCTGAGCAGGAAACTTGTGGATCAGAGGCTCTGGAGGGGCCCGGCGGACCTCCCGTTTCAGGCCGGGCCGCGAGGCTCCTTCGCCGGCCAGCCTCGCCAGCCGTGCCCGGGCAGGTGTCGGGGGGCCATAACATCCGAAATCGGGGTTGGAAGCAAGTCAAACCACCTGGGCCGTAAAATATCTTCTATTCTGCACCTCTCAGAGCAAGAAAGCTGCAAATCAGGGCCTCTGGAGGAGCACGGCAGCCTCTCCATCCTTTTTATGGCCGCAAACGCCTTATCTCAGCGCGTAAAGGCGTTTGTGTACACGAAAGCATAAACGTGCCATAACGTCCGAAATCGATGCTGCAGAGCATCCAAACCACCTTTGCCATACACAATCCTGGCCCCTGCACACGCCTGAGCAGGAAACTTGTGGATCAGAGGCTCTGGAGGGGCCCGGCGGACCTCCCGTTTCAGGCCGGGCCGCGAGGCTCCTTCGCCGGCCAGCCTCGCCAGCCGTGCCCGGGCAGGTGTCGGGGGGCCATAACATCCGAAATCGGGGTTGGAAGCAAGTCAAACCACCTGGGCCGTAAAATATCTTCTATTCTGCACCTCTCAGAGCAAGAAAGCTGCAAATCAGGGCCTCTGGAGGAGCACGGCAGCCTCTCCATCCTTTTTATGGCCGCAAACGCCTTATCTCAGCGCGTAAAGGCGTTTGTGTACACGAAAGCATAAACGTGCCATAACGTCCGAAATCGATGCTGCAGAGCATCCAAACCACCTTTGCCATACACAATCCTGGCCCCTGCACACGCCTGAGCAGGAAACTTGTGGATCAGAGGCTCTGGAGGGGCCCGGCGGACCTCCCGTTTCAGGCCGGGCCGCGAGGCTCCTTCGCCGGCCAGCCTCGCCAGCCGTGCCCGGGCAGGTGTCGGGGGGCCATAACATCCGAAATCGGGGTTGGAAGCAAGTCAAACCACCTGGGCCGTAAAATATCTTCTATTCTGCACCTCTCAGAGCAAGAAAGCTGCAAATCAGGGCCTCTGGAGGAGCACGGCAGCCTCTCCATCCTTTTTATGGCCGCAAACGCCTTATCTCAGCGCGTAAAGGCGTTTGTGTACACGAAAGCATAAACGTGCCATAACGTCCGAAATCGATGCTGCAGAGCATCCAAACCACCTTTGCCATACACAATCCTGGCCCCTGCACACGCCTGAGCAGGAAACTTGTGGATCAGAGGCTCTGGAGGGGCCCGGCGGACCTCCCGTTTCAGGCCGGGCCGCGAGGCTCCTTCGCCGGCCAGCCTCGCCAGCCGTGCCCGGGCAGGTGTCGGGGGGCCATAACATCCGAAATCGGGGTTGGAAGCAAGTCAAACCACCTGGGCCGTAAAATATCTTCTATTCTGCACCTCTCAGAGCAAGAAAGCTGCAAATCAGGGCCTCTGGAGGAGCACGGCAGCCTCTCCATCCTTTTTATGGCCGCAAACGCCTTATCTCAGCGCGTAAAGGCGTTTGTGTACACGAAAGCATAAACGTGCCATAACGTCCGAAATCGATGCTGCAGAGCATCCAAACCACCTTTGCCATACACAATCCTGGCCCCTGCACACGCCTGAGCCGGAAACTTGTGGATCAGAGGCTCTGGAGGGGCCCGGCGGACCTCCCGTTTCAGGCCGGGCCGCGAGGCTCCTTCGCCGGCCAGCCTCGCCAGCCGTGCCCGGGCAGGTGTCGGGGGGCCATAACATCCGAAATCGGGGTTGGAAGCAAGTCAAACCACCTGGGCCGTAAAATATCTTCTATTCTGCACCTCTCAGAGCAAGAAAGCTGCAAATCAGGGCCTCTGGAGGAGCACGGCAGCCTCTCCATCCTTTTTATGGCCGCAAACGCCTTATCTCAGCGCGTAAAGGCGTTTGTGTACACGAAAGCATAAACGTGCCATAACGTCCGAAATCGATGCTGCAGAGCATCCAAACCACCTTTGCCATACACAATCCTGGCCCCTGCACACGCCTGAGCAGGAAACTTGTGGATCAGAGGCTCTGGAGGGGCCCGGCGGACCTCCCGTTTCAGGCCGGGCCGCGAGGCTCCTTCGCCGGCCAGCCTCGCCAGCCGTGCCCGGGCAGGTGTCGGGGGGCCATAACATCCGAAATCGGGGTTGGAAGCAAGTCAAACCACCTGGGCCGTAAAATATCTTCTATTCTGCACCTCTCAGAGCAAGAAAGCTGCAAATCAGGGCGTCTGGAGGAGCACGGCAGCCTCTCCATCCTTTTTATGGCCGCAAACGCCTTATCTCAGCGCGTAAAGGCGTTTGTGTACACGAAAGCATAAACGTGCCATAACGTCCGAAATCGATGCTGCAGAGCATCCAAACCACCTTTGCCATACACAATCCTGGCCCCTGCACACGCCTGAGCAGGAAACTTGTGGATCAGAGGCTCTGGAGGGGCCCGGCGGACCTCCCGTTTCAGGCCGGGCCGCGAGGCTCCTTCGCCGGCCAGCCTCGCCAGCCGTGCCCGGGCAGGTGTCGGGGGGCCATAACATCCGAAATCGGGGTTGGAAGCAAGTCAAACCACCTGGGCCGTAAAATATCTTCTATTCTGCACCTCTCAGAGCAAGAAAGCTGCAAATCAGGGCCTCTGGAGGAGCACGGCAGCCTCTCCATCCTTTTTATGGCCGCAAACGCCTTATCTCAGCGCGTAAAGGCGTTTGTGTACACGAAAGCATAAACGTGCCATAACGTCCGAAATCGATGCTGCAGAGCATCCAAACCACCTTTGCCATACACAATCCTGGCCCCTGCACACGCCTGAGCCGGAAACTTGTGGATCAGAGGCTCTGGAGGGGCCCGGCGGACCTCCCGTTTCAGGCCGGGCCGCGAGGCTCCTTCGCCGGCCAGCCTCGCCAGCCGTGCCCGGGCAGGTGTCGGGGGGCCATAACATCCGAAATCGGGGTTGGAAGCAAGTCAAACCACCTGGGCCGTAAAATATCTTCTATTCTGCACCTCTCAGAGCAAGAAAGCTGCAAATCAGGGCCTCTGGAGGAGCACGGCAGCCTCTCCATCCTTTTTATGGCCGCAAACGCCTTATCTCAGCGCGTAAAGGCGTTTGTGTACACGAAAGCATAAACGTGCCATAACGTCCGAAATCGATGCTGCAGAGCATCCAAACCACCTTTGCCATACACAATCCTGGCCCCTGCACACGCCTGAGCAGGAAACTTGTGGATCAGAGGCTCTGGAGGGGCCCGGCGGACCTCCCGTTTCAGGCCGGGCCGCGAGGCTCCTTCGCCGGCCAGCCTCGCCAGCCGTGCCCGGGCAGGTGTCGGGGGGCCATAACATCCGAAATCGGGGTTGGAAGCAAGTCAAACCACCTGGGCCGTAAAATATCTTCTATTCTGCACCTCTCAGAGCAAGAAAGCTGCAAATCAGGGCCTCTGGAGGAGCACGGCAGCCTCTCCATCCTTTTTATGGCCGCAAACGCCTTATCTCAGCGCGTAAAGGCGTTTGTGTACACGAAAGCATAAACGTGCCATAACGTCCGAAATCGATGCTGCAGAGCATCCAAACCACCTTTGCCATACACAATCCTGGCCCCTGCACACGCCTGAGCAGGAAACTTGTGGATCAGAGGCTCTGGAGGGGCCCGGCGGACCTCCCGTTTCAGGCCGGGCCGCGAGGCTCCTTCGCCGGCCAGCCTCGCCAGCCGTGCCCGGGCAGGTGTCGGGGGGCCATAACATCCGAAATCGGGGTTGGAAGCAAGTCAAACCACCTGGGCCGTAAAATATCTTCTATTCTGCACCTCTCAGAGCAAGAAAGCTGCAAATCAGGGCCTCTGGAGGAGCACGGCAGCCTCTCCATCCTTTTTATGGCCGCAAACGCCTTATCTCAGCGCGTAAAGGCGTTTGTGTACACGAAAGCATAAACGTGCCATAACGTCCGAAATCGATGCTGCAGAGCATCCAAACCACCTTTGCCATACACAATCCTGGCCCCTGCACACGCCTGAGCAGGAAACTTGTGGATCAGAGGCTCTGGAGGGGCCCGGCGGACCTCCCGTTTCAGGCCGGGCCGCGAGGCTCCTTCGCCGGCCAGCCTCGCCAGCCGTGCCCGGGCAGGTGTCGGGGGGCCATAACATCCGAAATCGGGGTTGGAAGCAAGTCAAACCACCTGGGCCGTAAAATATCTTCTATTCTGCACCTCTCAGAGCAAGAAAGCTGCAAATCAGGGCCTCTGGAGGAGCACGGCAGCCTCTCCATCCTTTTTATGGCCGCAAACGCCTTATCTCAGCGCGTAAAGGCGTTTGTGTACACGAAAGCATAAACGTGCCATAACGTCCGAAATCGATGCTGCAGAGCATCCAAACCACCTTTGCCATACACAATCCTGGCCCCTGCACACGCCTGAGCAGGAAACTTGTGGATCAGAGGCTCTGGAGGGGCCCGGCGGACCTCCCGTTTCAGGCCGGGCCGCGAGGCTCCTTCGCCGGCCAGCCTCGCCAGCCGTGCCCGGGCAGGTGTCGGGGGGCCATAACATCCGAAATCGGGGTTGGAAGCAAGTCAAACCACCTGGGCCGTAAAATATCTTCTATTCTGCACCTCTCAGAGCAAGAAAGCTGCAAATCAGGGCCTCTGGAGGAGCACGGCAGCCTCTCCATCCTTTTTATGGCCGCAAACGCCTTATCTCAGCGCGTAAAGGCGTTTGTGTACACGAAAGCATAAACGTGCCATAACGTCCGAAATCGATGCTGCAGAGCATCCAAACCACCTTTGCCATACACAATCCTGGCCCCTGCACACGCCTGAGCCGGAAACTTGTGGATCAGAGGCTCTGGAGGGGCCCGGCGGACCTCCCGTTTCAGGCCGGGCCGCGAGGCTCCTTCGCCGGCCAGCCTCGCCAGCCGTGCCCGGGCAGGTGTCGGGGGGCCATAACATCCGAAATCGGGGTTGGAAGCAAGTCAAACCACCTGGGCCGTAAAATATCTTCTATTCTGCACCTCTCAGAGCAAGAAAGCTGCAAATCAGGGCCTCTGGAGGAGCACGGCAGCCTCTCCATCCTTTTTATGGCCGCAAACGCCTTATCTCAGCGCGTAAAGGCGTTTGTGTACACGAAAGCATAAACGTGCCATAACGTCCGAAATCGATGCTGCAGAGCATCCAAACCACCTTTGCCATACACAATCCTGGCCCCTGCACACGCCTGAGCCGGAAACTTGTGGATCAGAGGCTCTGGAGGGGCCCGGCGGACCTCCCGTTTCAGGCCGGGCCGCGAGGCTCCTTCGCCGGCCAGCCTCGCCAGCCGTGCCCGGGCAGGTGTCGGGGGGCCATAACATCCGAAATCGGGGTTGGAAGCAAGTCAAACCACCTGGGCCGTAAAATATCTTCTATTCTGCACCTCTCAGAGCAAGAAAGCTGCAAATCAGGGCCTCTGGAGGAGCACGGCAGCCTCTCCATCCTTTTTATGGCCGCAAACGCCTTATCTCAGCGCGTAAAGGCGTTTGTGTACACGAAAGCATAAACGTGCCATAACGTCCGAAATCGATGCTGCAGAGCATCCAAACCACCTTTGCCATACACAATCCTGGCCCCTGCACACGCCTGAGCCGGAAACTTGTGGATCAGAGGCTCTGGAGGGGCCCGGCGGACCTCCCGTTTCAGGCCGGGCCGCGAGGCTCCTTCGCCGGCCAGCCTCGCCAGCCGTGCCCGGGCAGGTGTCGGGGGGCCATAACATCCGAAATCGGGGTTGGAAGCAAGTCAAACCACCTGGGCCGTAAAATATCTTCTATTCTGCACCTCTCAGAGCAAGAAAGCTGCAAATCAGGGCCTCTGGAGGAGCACGGCAGCCTCTCCATCCTTTTTATGGCCGCAAACGCCTTATCTCAGCGCGTAAAGGCGTTTGTGTACACGAAAGCATAAACGTGCCATAACGTCCGAAATCGATGCTGCAGAGCATCCAAACCACCTTTGCCATACACAATCCTGGCCCCTGCACACGCCTGAGCCGGAAACTTGTGGATCAGAGGCTCTGGAGGGGCCCGGCGGACCTCCCGTTTCAGGCCGGGCCGCGAGGCTCCTTCGCCGGCCAGCCTCGCCAGCCGTGCCCGGGCAGGTGTCGGGGGGCCATAACATCCGAAATCGGGGTTGGAAGCAAGTCAAACCACCTGGGCCGTAAAATATCTTCTATTCTGCACCTCTCAGAGCAAGAAAGCTGCAAATCAGGGCCTCTGGAGGAGCACGGCAGCCTCTCCATCCTTTTTATGGCCGCAAACGCCTTATCTCAGCGCGTAAAGGCGTTTGTGTACACGAAAGCATAAACGTGCCATAACGTCCGAAATCGATGCTGCAGAGCATCCAAACCACCTTTGCCATACACAATCCTGGCCCCTGCACACGCCTGAGCCGGAAACTTGTGGATCAGAGGCTCTGGAGGGGCCCGGCGGACCTCCCGTTTCAGGCCGGGCCGCGAGGCTCCTTCGCCGGCCAGCCTCGCCAGCCGTGCCCGGGCAGGTGTCGGGGGGCCATAACATCCGAAATCGGGGTTGGAAGCAAGTCAAACCACCTGGGCCGTAAAATATCTTCTATTCTGCACCTCTCAGAGCAAGAAAGCTGCAAATCAGGGCCTCTGGAGGAGCACGGCAGCCTCTCCATCCTTTTTATGGCCGCAAACGCCTTATCTCAGCGCGTAAAGGCGTTTGTGTACACGAAAGCATAAACGTGCCATAACGTCCGAAATCGATGCTGCAGAGCATCCAAACCACCTTTGCCATACACAATCCTGGCCCCTGCACACGCCTGAGCCGGAAACTTGTGGATCAGAGGCTCTGGAGGGGCCCGGCGGACCTCCCGTTTCAGGCCGGGCCGCGAGGCTCCTTCGCCGGCCAGCCTCGCCAGCCGTGCCCGGGCAGGTGTCGGGGGGCCATAACATCCGAAATCGGGGTTGGAAGCAAGTCAAACCACCTGGGCCGTAAAATATCTTCTATTCTGCACCTCTCAGAGCAAGAAAGCTGCAAATCAGGGCCTCTGGAGGAGCACGGCAGCCTCTCCATCCTTTTTATGGCCGCAAACGCCTTATCTCAGCGCGTAAAGGCGTTTGTGTACACGAAAGCATAAACGTGCCATAACGTCCGAAATCGATGCTGCAGAGCATCCAAACCACCTTTGCCATACACAATCCTGGCCCCTGCACACGCCTGAGCCGGAAACTTGTGGATCAGAGGCTCTGGAGGGGCCCGGCGGACCTCCCGTTTCAGGCCGGGCCGCGAGGCTCCTTCGCCGGCCAGCCTCGCCAGCCGTGCCCGGGCAGGTGTCGGGGGGCCATAACATCCGAAATCGGGGTTGGAAGCAAGTCAAACCACCTGGGCCGTAAAATATCTTCTATTCTGCACCTCTCAGAGCAAGAAAGCTGCAAATCAGGGCCTCTGGAGGAGCACGGCAGCCTCTCCATCCTTTTTATGGCCGCAAACGCCTTATCTCAGCGCGTAAAGGCGTTTGTGTACACGAAAGCATAAACGTGCCATAACGTCCGAAATCGATGCTGCAGAGCATCCAAACCACCTTTGCCATACACAATCCTGGCCCCTGCACACGCCTGAGCCGGAAACTTGTGGATCAGAGGCTCTGGAGGGGCCCGGCGGACCTCCCGTTTCAGGCCGGGCCGCGAGGCTCCTTCGCCGGCCAGCCTCGCCAGCCGTGCCCGGGCAGGTGTCGGGGGGCCATAACATCCGAAATCGGGGTTGGAAGCAAGTCAAACCACCTGGGCCGTAAAATATCTTCTATTCTGCACCTCTCAGAGCAAGAAAGCTGCAAATCAGGGCCTCTGGAGGAGCACGGCAGCCTCTCCATCCTTTTTATGGCCGCAAACGCCTTATCTCAGCGCGTAAAGGCGTTTGTGTACACGAAAGCATAAACGTGCCATAACGTCCGAAATCGATGCTGCAGAGCATCCAAACCACCTTTGCCATACACAATCCTGGCCCCTGCACACGCCTGAGCCGGAAACTTGTGGATCAGAGGCTCTGGAGGGGCCCGGCGGACCTCCCGTTTCAGGCCGGGCCGCGAGGCTCCTTCGCCGGCCAGCCTCGCCAGCCGTGCCCGGGCAGGTGTCGGGGGGCCATAACATCCGAAATCGGGGTTGGAAGCAAGTCAAACCACCTGGGCCGTAAAATATCTTCTATTCTGCACCTCTCAGAGCAAGAAAGCTGCAAATCAGGGCCTCTGGAGGAGCACGGCAGCCTCTCCATCCTTTTTATGGCCGCAAACGCCTTATCTCAGCGCGTAAAGGCGTTTGTGTACACGAAAGCATAAACGTGCCATAACGTCCGAAATCGATGCTGCAGAGCATCCAAACCACCTTTGCCATACACAATCCTGGCCCCTGCACACGCCTGAGCCGGAAACTTGTGGATCAGAGGCTCTGGAGGGGCCCGGCGGACCTCCCGTTTCAGGCCGGGCCGCGAGGCTCCTTCGCCGGCCAGCCTCGCCAGCCGTGCCCGGGCAGGTGTCGGGGGGCCATAACATCCGAAATCGGGGTTGGAAGCAAGTCAAACCACCTGGGCCGTAAAATATCTTCTATTCTGCACCTCTCAGAGCAAGAAAGCTGCAAATCAGGGCCTCTGGAGGAGCACGGCAGCCTCTCCATCCTTTTTATGGCCGCAAACGCCTTATCTCAGCGCGTAAAGGCGTTTGTGTACACGAAAGCATAAACGTGCCATAACGTCCGAAATCGATGCTGCAGAGCATCCAAACCACCTTTGCCATACACAATCCTGGCCCCTGCACACGCCTGAGCAGGAAACTTGTGGATCAGAGGCTCTGGAGGGGCCCGGCGGACCTCCCGTTTCAGGCCGGGCCGCGAGGCTCCTTCGCCGGCCAGCCTCGCCAGCCGTGCCCGGGCAGGTGTCGGGGGGCCATAACATCCGAAATCGGGGTTGGAAGCAAGTCAAACCACCTGGGCCGTAAAATATCTTCTATTCTGCACCTCTCAGAGCAAGAAAGCTGCAAATCAGGGCCTCTGGAGGAGCACGGCAGCCTCTCCATCCTTTTTATGGCCGCAAACGCCTTATCTCAGCGCGTAAAGGCGTTTGTGTACACGAAAGCATAAACGTGCCATAACGTCCGAAATCGATGCTGCAGAGCATCCAAACCACCTTTGCCATACACAATCCTGGCCCCTGCACACGCCTGAGCCGGAAACTTGTGGATCAGAGGCTCTGGAGGGGCCCGGCGGACCTCCCGTTTCAGGCCGGGCCGCGAGGCTCCTTCGCCGGCCAGCCTCGCCAGCCGTGCCCGGGCAGGTGTCGGGGGGCCATAACATCCGAAATCGGGGTTGGAAGCAAGTCAAACCACCTGGGCCGTAAAATATCTTCTATTCTGCACCTCTCAGAGCAAGAAAGCTGCAAATCAGGGCCTCTGGAGGAGCACGGCAGCCTCTCCATCCTTTTTATGGCCGCAAACGCCTTATCTCAGCGCGTAAAGGCGTTTGTGTACACGAAAGCATAAACGTGCCATAACGTCCGAAATCGATGCTGCAGAGCATCCAAACCACCTTTGCCATACACAATCCTGGCCCCTGCACACGCCTGAGCAGGAAACTTGTGGATCAGAGGCTCTGGAGGGGCCCGGCGGACCTCCCGTTTCAGGCCGGGCCGCGAGGCTCCTTCGCCGGCCAGCCTCGCCAGCCGTGCCCGGGCAGGTGTCGGGGGGCCATAACATCCGAAATCGGGGTTGGAAGCAAGTCAAACCACCTGGGCCGTAAAATATCTTCTATTCTGCACCTCTCAGAGCAAGAAAGCTGCAAATCAGGGCCTCTGGAGGAGCACGGCAGCCTCTCCATCCTTTTTATGGCCGCAAACGCCTTATCTCAGCGCGTAAAGGCGTTTGTGTACACGAAAGCATAAACGTGCCATAACGTCCGAAATCGATGCTGCAGAGCATCCAAACCACCTTTGCCATACACAATCCTGGCCCCTGCACACGCCTGAGCCGGAAACTTGTGGATCAGAGGCTCTGGAGGGGCCCGGCGGACCTCCCGTTTCAGGCCGGGCCGCGAGGCTCCTTCGCCGGCCAGCCTCGCCAGCCGTGCCCGGGCAGGTGTCGGGGGGCCATAACATCCGAAATCGGGGTTGGAAGCAAGTCAAACCACCTGGGCCGTAAAATATCTTCTATTCTGCACCTCTCAGAGCAAGAAAGCTGCAAATCAGGGCCTCTGGAGGAGCACGGCAGCCTCTCCATCCTTTTTATGGCCGCAAACGCCTTATCTCAGCGCGTAAAGGCGTTTGTGTACACGAAAGCATAAACGTGCCATAACGTCCGAAATCGATGCTGCAGAGCATCCAAACCACCTTTGCCATACACAATCCTGGCCCCTGCACACGCCTGAGCCGGAAACTTGTGGATCAGAGGCTCTGGAGGGGCCCGGCGGACCTCCCGTTTCAGGCCGGGCCGCGAGGCTCCTTCGCCGGCCAGCCTCGCCAGCCGTGCCCGGGCAGGTGTCGGGGGGCCATAACATCCGAAATCGGGGTTGGAAGCAAGTCAAACCACCTGGGCCGTAAAATATCTTCTATTCTGCACCTCTCAGAGCAAGAAAGCTGCAAATCAGGGCCTCTGGAGGAGCACGGCAGCCTCTCCATCCTTTTTATGGCCGCAAACGCCTTATCTCAGCGCGTAAAGGCGTTTGTGTACACGAAAGCATAAACGTGCCATAACGTCCGAAATCGATGCTGCAGAGCATCCAAACCACCTTTGCCATACACAATCCTGGCCCCTGCACACGCCTGAGCCGGAAACTTGTGGATCAGAGGCTCTGGAGGGGCCCGGCGGACCTCCCGTTTCAGGCCGGGCCGCGAGGCTCCTTCGCCGGCCAGCCTCGCCAGCCGTGCCCGGGCAGGTGTCGGGGGGCCATAACATCCGAAATCGGGGTTGGAAGCAAGTCAAACCACCTGGGCCGTAAAATATCTTCTATTCTGCACCTCTCAGAGCAAGAAAGCTGCAAATCAGGGCCTCTGGAGGAGCACGGCAGCCTCTCCATCCTTTTTATGGCCGCAAACGCCTTATCTCAGCGCGTAAAGGCGTTTGTGTACACGAAAGCATAAACGTGCCATAACGTCCGAAATCGATGCTGCAGAGCATCCAAACCACCTTTGCCATACACAATCCTGGCCCCTGCACACGCCTGAGCCGGAAACTTGTGGATCAGAGGCTCTGGAGGGGCCCGGCGGACCTCCCGTTTCAGGCCGGGCCGCGAGGCTCCTTCGCCGGCCAGCCTCGCCAGCCGTGCCCGGGCAGGTGTCGGGGGGCCATAACATCCGAAATCGGGGTTGGAAGCAAGTCAAACCACCTGGGCCGTAAAATATCTTCTATTCTGCACCTCTCAGAGCAAGAAAGCTGCAAATCAGGGCCTCTGGAGGAGCACGGCAGCCTCTCCATCCTTTTTATGGCCGCAAACGCCTTATCTCAGCGCGTAAAGGCGTTTGTGTACACGAAAGCATAAACGTGCCATAACGTCCGAAATCGATGCTGCAGAGCATCCAAACCACCTTTGCCATACACAATCCTGGCCCCTGCACACGCCTGAGCCGGAAACTTGTGGATCAGAGGCTCTGGAGGGGCCCGGCGGACCTCCCGTTTCAGGCCGGGCCGCGAGGCTCCTTCGCCGGCCAGCCTCGCCAGCCGTGCCCGGGCAGGTGTCGGGGGGCCATAACATCCGAAATCGGGGTTGGAAGCAAGTCAAACCACCTGGGCCGTAAAATATCTTCTATTCTGCACCTCTCAGAGCAAGAAAGCTGCAAATCAGGGCCTCTGGAGGAGCACGGCAGCCTCTCCATCCTTTTTATGGCCGCAAACGCCTTATCTCAGCGCGTAAAGGCGTTTGTGTACACGAAAGCATAAACGTGCCATAACGTCCGAAATCGATGCTGCAGAGCATCCAAACCACCTTTGCCATACACAATCCTGGCCCCTGCACACGCCTGAGCCGGAAACTTGTGGATCAGAGGCTCTGGAGGGGCCCGGCGGACCTCCCGTTTCAGGCCGGGCCGCGAGGCTCCTTCGCCGGCCAGCCTCGCCAGCCGTGCCCGGGCAGGTGTCGGGGGGCCATAACATCCGAAATCGGGGTTGGAAGCAAGTCAAACCACCTGGGCCGTAAAATATCTTCTATTCTGCACCTCTCAGAGCAAGAAAGCTGCAAATCAGGGCCTCTGGAGGAGCACGGCAGCCTCTCCATCCTTTTTATGGCCGCAAACGCCTTATCTCAGCGCGTAAAGGCGTTTGTGTACACGAAAGCATAAACGTGCCATAACGTCCGAAATCGATGCTGCAGAGCATCCAAACCACCTTTGCCATACACAATCCTGGCCCCTGCACACGCCTGAGCCGGAAACTTGTGGATCAGAGGCTCTGGAGGGGCCCGGCGGACCTCCCGTTTCAGGCCGGGCCGCGAGGCTCCTTCGCCGGCCAGCCTCGCCAGCCGTGCCCGGGCAGGTGTCGGGGGGCCATAACATCCGAAATCGGGGTTGGAAGCAAGTCAAACCACCTGGGCCGTAAAATATCTTCTATTCTGCACCTCTCAGAGCAAGAAAGCTGCAAATCAGGGCCTCTGGAGGAGCACGGCAGCCTCTCCATCCTTTTTATGGCCGCAAACGCCTTATCTCAGCGCGTAAAGGCGTTTGTGTACACGAAAGCATAAACGTGCCATAACGTCCGAAATCGATGCTGCAGAGCATCCAAACCACCTTTGCCATACACAATCCTGGCCCCTGCACACGCCTGAGCCGGAAACTTGTGGATCAGAGGCTCTGGAGGGGCCCGGCGGACCTCCCGTTTCAGGCCGGGCCGCGAGGCTCCTTCGCCGGCCAGCCTCGCCAGCCGTGCCCGGGCAGGTGTCGGGGGGCCATAACATCCGAAATCGGGGTTGGAAGCAAGTCAAACCACCTGGGCCGTAAAATATCTTCTATTCTGCACCTCTCAGAGCAAGAAAGCTGCAAATCAGGGCCTCTGGAGGAGCACGGCAGCCTCTCCATCCTTTTTATGGCCGCAAACGCCTTATCTCAGCGCGTAAAGGCGTTTGTGTACACGAAAGCATAAACGTGCCATAACGTCCGAAATCGATGCTGCAGAGCATCCAAACCACCTTTGCCATACACAATCCTGGCCCCTGCACACGCCTGAGCCGGAAACTTGTGGATCAGAGGCTCTGGAGGGGCCCGGCGGACCTCCCGTTTCAGGCCGGGCCGCGAGGCTCCTTCGCCGGCCAGCCTCGCCAGCCGTGCCCGGGCAGGTGTCGGGGGGCCATAACATCCGAAATCGGGGTTGGAAGCAAGTCAAACCACCTGGGCCGTAAAATATCTTCTATTCTGCACCTCTCAGAGCAAGAAAGCTGCAAATCAGGGCCTCTGGAGGAGCACGGCAGCCTCTCCATCCTTTTTATGGCCGCAAACGCCTTATCTCAGCGCGTAAAGGCGTTTGTGTACACGAAAGCATAAACGTGCCATAACGTCCGAAATCGATGCTGCAGAGCATCCAAACCACCTTTGCCATACACAATCCTGGCCCCTGCACACGCCTGAGCCGGAAACTTGTGGATCAGAGGCTCTGGAGGGGCCCGGCGGACCTCCCGTTTCAGGCCGGGCCGCGAGGCTCCTTCGCCGGCCAGCCTCGCCAGCCGTGCCCGGGCAGGTGTCGGGGGGCCATAACATCCGAAATCGGGGTTGGAAGCAAGTCAAACCACCTGGGCCGTAAAATATCTTCTATTCTGCACCTCTCAGAGCAAGAAAGCTGCAAATCAGGGCCTCTGGAGGAGCACGGCAGCCTCTCCATCCTTTTTATGGCCGCAAACGCCTTATCTCAGCGCGTAAAGGCGTTTGTGTACACGAAAGCATAAACGTGCCATAACGTCCGAAATCGATGCTGCAGAGCATCCAAACCACCTTTGCCATACACAATCCTGGCCCCTGCACACGCCTGAGCCGGAAACTTGTGGATCAGAGGCTCTGGAGGGGCCCGGCGGACCTCCCGTTTCAGGCCGGGCCGCGAGGCTCCTTCGCCGGCCAGCCTCGCCAGCCGTGCCCGGGCAGGTGTCGGGGGGCCATAACATCCGAAATCGGGGTTGGAAGCAAGTCAAACCACCTGGGCCGTAAAATATCTTCTATTCTGCACCTCTCAGAGCAAGAAAGCTGCAAATCAGGGCCTCTGGAGGAGCACGGCAGCCTCTCCATCCTTTTTATGGCCGCAAACGCCTTATCTCAGCGCGTAAAGGCGTTTGTGTACACGAAAGCATAAACGTGCCATAACGTCCGAAATCGATGCTGCAGAGCATCCAAACCACCTTTGCCATACACAATCCTGGCCCCTGCACACGCCTGAGCCGGAAACTTGTGGATCAGAGGCTCTGGAGGGGCCCGGCGGACCTCCCGTTTCAGGCCGTGCCGCGAGGCTCCTTCGCCGTCCAGCCTCGCCAGCCGTGCCCGGGCAGGTGTCGGGGGGCCGTAACATCCGAAATCGGGGTTGGAAGCAAGTCAAACCACCTGAGCCGTAAAATATCTTCTATTCTGCACCTCTCAGAGCAAGAAAGCTGCAAATCAGGGCCTCTGGAGGAGCACGGCAGCCTCTCCATCCTTTTTATGGCCGCAAACGCCTTATCTCAGCGCGTAAAGGCGTTTGTGTACACGAAAGCATAAACGTGCCATAACGTCCGAAATCGATGCTGCAGAGCATCCAAACCACCTTTGCCATACACAATCCTGGCCCCTGCACACGCCTGAGCCGGAAACTTGTGGATCAGAGGCTCTGGAGGGGCCCGGCGGACCTCCCGTTTCAGGCCGTGCCGCGAGGCTCCTTCGCCGTCCAGCCTCGCCAGCCGTGCCCGGGCAGGTGTCGGGGGGCCGTAACATCCGAAATCGGGGTTGGAAGCAAGTCAAACCACCTGAGCCGTAAAATATCTTCTACTCTGCACCTCTCAGAGCAAGAAAGCTGCAAATCAGGGCCTCTGGAGGAGCACGGCAGCCTCTCCATCCTTTTTATGGCCGCAAACGCCTTATCTCAGCGCGTAAAGGCGTTTGTGTACACGAAAGCATAAACGTGCCATAACGTCCGAAATCGATGCTGCAGAGCATCCAAACCACCTTTGCCATACACAATCCTGGCCCCTGCACACGCCTGAGCCGGAAACTTGTGGATCAGAGGCTCTGGAGGGGCCCGGCGGACCTCCCGTTTCAGGCAGGGCCGCGACCGCGAGGCTCCTTCGCCGGCCAGCCTCGCCAGCCGTGCCCGGGCAGGTGTCGGGGGGCCGTAACATCCGAAATCGGGGTTGGAAGCAAGTCAAACCACCTGGGCCGTAAAATATCTTCTACTCTGCACCTCTCAGAGCAAGAAAGCTGCAAATCAGGGCCTCTGGGGGAGAACGGCAGCCTCTCCATCCTTTTTATGGCCGCAAACGCCTTATCTCAGCGCGTAAAGGCGTTTGTGTACACGAAAGCATAAACGTGCCATAACGTCCGAAATCGATGCTGCAGAGCATCCAAACCACCTTTGCCATACACAATCCTGGCCCCTGCACACGCCTGAGCCGGAAACTTGTGGATCAGAGGCTCTGGAGGGGCCCGGCGGACCTCCCGTTTCAGGCAGGGCCGCGACCGCGAGGCTCCTTCGCCGGCCAGCCTCGCCAGCCGTGCCCGGGCAGGTGTCGGGGGGCCATAACATCCGAAATCGGGGTTGGAAGCAAGTCAAACCACCTGGGCCGTAAAATATCTTCTATTCTGCACCTCTCAGAGCAAGAAAGCTGCAAATCAGGGCCTCTGGAGGAGCACGGCAGCCTCTCCATCCTTTTTATGGCCGCAAACGCCTTATCTCAGCGCGTAAAGGCGTTTGTGTACACGAAAGCATAAACGTGCCATAACGTCCGAAATCGATGCTGCAGAGCATCCAAACCACCTTTGCCATACACAATCCTGGCCCCTGCACACGCCTGAGCCGGAAACTTGTGGATCAGAGGCTCTGGAGGGGCCCGGCGGACCTCCCGTTTCAGGCCGGGCCGCGAGGCTCCTTCGCCGGCCAGCCTCGCCAGCCGTGCCCGGGCAGGTGTCGGGGGGCCATAACATCCGAAATCGGGGTTGGAAGCAAGTCAAACCACCTGGGCCGTAAAATATCTTCTATTCTGCACCTCTCAGAGCAAGAAAGCTGCAAATCAGGGCCTCTGGAGGAGCACGGCAGCCTCTCCATCCTTTTTATGGCCGCAAACGCCTTATCTCAGCGCGTAAAGGCGTTTGTGTACACGAAAGCATAAACGTGCCATAACGTCCGAAATCGATGCTGCAGAGCATCCAAACCACCTTTGCCATACACAATCCTGGCCCCTGCACACGCCTGAGCCGGAAACTTGTGGATCAGAGGCTCTGGAGGGGCCCGGCGGACCTCCCGTTTCAGGCCGGGCCGCGAGGCTCCTTCGCCGGCCAGCCTCGCCAGCCGTGCCCGGGCAGGTGTCGGGGGGCCATAACATCCGAAATCGGGGTTGGAAGCAAGTCAAACCACCTGGGCCGTAAAATATCTTCTATTCTGCACCTCTCAGAGCAAGAAAGCTGCAAATCAGGGCCTCTGGAGGAGCACGGCAGCCTCTCCATCCTTTTTATGGCCGCAAACGCCTTATCTCAGCGCGTAAAGGCGTTTGTGTACACGAAAGCATAAACGTGCCATAACGTCCGAAATCGATGCTGCAGAGCATCCAAACCACCTTTGCCATACACAATCCTGGCCCCTGCACACGCCTGAGCCGGAAACTTGTGGATCAGAGGCTCTGGAGGGGCCCGGCGGACCTCCCGTTTCAGGCCGGGCCGCGAGGCTCCTTCGCCGGCCAGCCTCGCCAGCCGTGCCCGGGCAGGTGTCGGGGGGCCATAACATCCGAAATCGGGGTTGGAAGCAAGTCAAACCACCTGGGCCGTAAAATATCTTCTATTCTGCACCTCTCAGAGCAAGAAAGCTGCAAATCAGGGCCTCTGGAGGAGCACGGCAGCCTCTCCATCCTTTTTATGGCCGCAAACGCCTTATCTCAGCGCGTAAAGGCGTTTGTGTACACGAAAGCATAAACGTGCCATAACGTCCGAAATCGATGCTGCAGAGCATCCAAACCACCTTTGCCATACACAATCCTGGCCCCTGCACACGCCTGAGCCGGAAACTTGTGGATCAGAGGCTCTGGAGGGGCCCGGCGGACCTCCCGTTTCAGGCCGGGCCGCGAGGCTCCTTCGCCGGCCAGCCTCGCCAGCCGTGCCCGGGCAGGTGTCGGGGGGCCATAACATCCGAAATCGGGGTTGGAAGCAAGTCAAACCACCTGGGCCGTAAAATATCTTCTATTCTGCACCTCTCAGAGCAAGAAAGCTGCAAATCAGGGCCTCTGGAGGAGCACGGCAGCCTCTCCATCCTTTTTATGGCCGCAAACGCCTTATCTCAGCGCGTAAAGGCGTTTGTGTACACGAAAGCATAAACGTGCCATAACGTCCGAAATCGATGCTGCAGAGCATCCAAACCACCTTTGCCATACACAATCCTGGCCCCTGCACACGCCTGAGCCGGAAACTTGTGGATCAGAGGCTCTGGAGGGGCCCGGCGGACCTCCCGTTTCAGGCCGGGCCGCGAGGCTCCTTCGCCGGCCAGCCTCGCCAGCCGTGCCCGGGCAGGTGTCGGGGGGCCATAACATCCGAAATCGGGGTTGGAAGCAAGTCAAACCACCTGGGCCGTAAAATATCTTCTATTCTGCACCTCTCAGAGCAAGAAAGCTGCAAATCAGGGCCTCTGGAGGAGCACGGCAGCCTCTCCATCCTTTTTATGGCCGCAAACGCCTTATCTCAGCGCGTAAAGGCGTTTGTGTACACGAAAGCATAAACGTGCCATAACGTCCGAAATCGATGCTGCAGAGCATCCAAACCACCTTTGCCATACACAATCCTGGCCCCTGCACACGCCTGAGCCGGAAACTTGTGGATCAGAGGCTCTGGAGGGGCCCGGCGGACCTCCCGTTTCAGGCCGGGCCGCGAGGCTCCTTCGCCGGCCAGCCTCGCCAGCCGTGCCCGGGCAGGTGTCGGGGGGCCATAACATCCGAAATCGGGGTTGGAAGCAAGTCAAACCACCTGGGCCGTAAAATATCTTCTATTCTGCACCTCTCAGAGCAAGAAAGCTGCAAATCAGGGCCTCTGGAGGAGCACGGCAGCCTCTCCATCCTTTTTATGGCCGCAAACGCCTTATCTCAGCGCGTAAAGGCGTTTGTGTACACGAAAGCATAAACGTGCCATAACGTCCGAAATCGATGCTGCAGAGCATCCAAACCACCTTTGCCATACACAATCCTGGCCCCTGCACACGCCTGAGCCGGAAACTTGTGGATCAGAGGCTCTGGAGGGGCCCGGCGGACCTCCCGTTTCAGGCCGGGCCGCGAGGCTCCTTCGCCGGCCAGCCTCGCCAGCCGTGCCCGGGCAGGTGTCGGGGGGCCATAACATCCGAAATCGGGGTTGGAAGCAAGTCAAACCACCTGGGCCGTAAAATATCTTCTATTCTGCACCTCTCAGAGCAAGAAAGCTGCAAATCAGGGCCTCTGGAGGAGCACGGCAGCCTCTCCATCCTTTTTATGGCCGCAAACGCCTTATCTCAGCGCGTAAAGGCGTTTGTGTACACGAAAGCATAAACGTGCCATAACGTCCGAAATCGATGCTGCAGAGCATCCAAACCACCTTTGCCATACACAATCCTGGCCCCTGCACACGCCTGAGCCGGAAACTTGTGGATCAGAGGCTCTGGAGGGGCCCGGCGGACCTCCCGTTTCAGGCCGGGCCGCGAGGCTCCTTCGCCGGCCAGCCTCGCCAGCCGTGCCCGGGCAGGTGTCGGGGGGCCATAACATCCGAAATCGGGGTTGGAAGCAAGTCAAACCACCTGGGCCGTAAAATATCTTCTATTCTGCACCTCTCAGAGCAAGAAAGCTGCAAATCAGGGCCTCTGGAGGAGCACGGCAGCCTCTCCATCCTTTTTATGGCCGCAAACGCCTTATCTCAGCGCGTAAAGGCGTTTGTGTACACGAAAGCATAAACGTGCCATAACGTCCGAAATCGATGCTGCAGAGCATCCAAACCACCTTTGCCATACACAATCCTGGCCCCTGCACACGCCTGAGCCGGAAACTTGTGGATCAGAGGCTCTGGAGGGGCCCGGCGGACCTCCCGTTTCAGGCCGGGCCGCGAGGCTCCTTCGCCGGCCAGCCTCGCCAGCCGTGCCCGGGCAGGTGTCGGGGGGCCATAACATCCGAAATCGGGGTTGGAAGCAAGTCAAACCACCTGGGCCGTAAAATATCTTCTATTCTGCACCTCTCAGAGCAAGAAAGCTGCAAATCAGGGCCTCTGGAGGAGCACGGCAGCCTCTCCATCCTTTTTATGGCCGCAAACGCCTTATCTCAGCGCGTAAAGGCGTTTGTGTACACGAAAGCATAAACGTGCCATAACGTCCGAAATCGATGCTGCAGAGCATCCAAACCACCTTTGCCATACACAATCCTGGCCCCTGCACACGCCTGAGCCGGAAACTTGTGGATCAGAGGCTCTGGAGGGGCCCGGCGGACCTCCCGTTTCAGGCCGGGCCGCGAGGCTCCTTCGCCGGCCAGCCTCGCCAGCCGTGCCCGGGCAGGTGTCGGGGGGCCATAACATCCGAAATCGGGGTTGGAAGCAAGTCAAACCACCTGGGCCGTAAAATATCTTCTATTCTGCACCTCTCAGAGCAAGAAAGCTGCAAATCAGGGCCTCTGGAGGAGCACGGCAGCCTCTCCATCCTTTTTATGGCCGCAAACGCCTTATCTCAGCGCGTAAAGGCGTTTGTGTACACGAAAGCATAAACGTGCCATAACGTCCGAAATCGATGCTGCAGAGCATCCAAACCACCTTTGCCATACACAATCCTGGCCCCTGCACACGCCTGAGCCGGAAACTTGTGGATCAGAGGCTCTGGAGGGGCCCGGCGGACCTCCCGTTTCAGGCCGTGCCGCGAGGCTCCTTCGCCGTCCAGCCTCGCCAGCCGTGCCCGGGCAGGTGTCGGGGGGCCGTAACATCCGAAATCGGGGTTGGAAGCAAGTCAAACCACCTGAGCCGTAAAATATCTTCTATTCTGCACCTCTCAGAGCAAGAAAGCTGCAAATCAGGGCCTCTGGAGGAGCACGGCAGCCTCTCCATCCTTTTTATGGCCGCAAACGCCTTATCTCAGCGCGTAAAGGCGTTTGTGTACACGAAAGCATAAACGTGCCATAACGTCCGAAATCGATGCTGCAGAGCATCCAAACCACCTTTGCCATACACAATCCTGGCCCCTGCACACGCCTGAGCCGGAAACTTGTGGATCAGAGGCTCTGGAGGGGCCCGGCGGACCTCCCGTTTCAGGCCGTGCCGCGAGGCTCCTTCGCCGTCCAGCCTCGCCAGCCGTGCCCGGGCAGGTGTCGGGGGGCCGTAACATCCGAAATCGGGGTTGGAAGCAAGTCAAACCACCTGAGCCGTAAAATATCTTCTACTCTGCACCTCTCAGAGCAAGAAAGCTGCAAATCAGGGCCTCTGGAGGAGCACGGCAGCCTCTCCATCCTTTTTATGGCCGCAAACGCCTTATCTCAGCGCGTAAAGGCGTTTGTGTACACGAAAGCATAAACGTGCCATAACGTCCGAAATCGATGCTGCAGAGCATCCAAACCACCTTTGCCATACACAATCCTGGCCCCTGCACACGCCTGAGCCGGAAACTTGTGGATCAGAGGCTCTGGAGGGGCCCGGCGGACCTCCCGTTTCAGGCAGGGCCGCGACCGCGAGGCTCCTTCGCCGGCCAGCCTCGCCAGCCGTGCCCGGGCAGGTGTCGGGGGGCCGTAACATCCGAAATCGGGGTTGGAAGCAAGTCAAACCACCTGGGCCGTAAAATATCTTCTACTCTGCACCTCTCAGAGCAAGAAAGCTGCAAATCAGGGCCTCTGGGGGAGAACGGCAGCCTCTCCATCCTTTTTATGGCCGCAAACGCCTTATCTCAGCGCGTAAAGGCGTTTGTGTACACGAAAGCATAAACGTGCCATAACGTCCGAAATCGATGCTGCAGAGCATCCAAACCACCTTTGCCATACACAATCCTGGCCCCTGCACACGCCTGAGCCGGAAACTTGTGGATCAGAGGCTCTGGAGGGGCCCGGCGGACCTCCCGTTTCAGGCAGGGCCGCGACCGCGAGGCTCCTTCGCCGGCCAGCCTCGCCAGCCGTGCCCGGGCAGGTGTCGGGGGGCCATAACATCCGAAATCGGGGTTGGAAGCAAGTCAAACCACCTGGGCCGTAAAATATCTTCTATTCTGCACCTCTCAGAGCAAGAAAGCTGCAAATCAGGGCCTCTGGAGGAGCACGGCAGCCTCTCCATCCTTTTTATGGCCGCAAACGCCTTATCTCAGCGCGTAAAGGCGTTTGTGTACACGAAAGCATAAACGTGCCATAACGTCCGAAATCGATGCTGCAGAGCATCCAAACCACCTTTGCCATACACAATCCTGGCCCCTGCACACGCCTGAGCCGGAAACTTGTGGATCAGAGGCTCTGGAGGGGCCCGGCGGACCTCCCGTTTCAGGCCGGGCCGCGAGGCTCCTTCGCCGGCCAGCCTCGCCAGCCGTGCCCGGGCAGGTGTCGGGGGGCCATAACATCCGAAATCGGGGTTGGAAGCAAGTCAAACCACCTGGGCCGTAAAATATCTTCTATTCTGCACCTCTCAGAGCAAGAAAGCTGCAAATCAGGGCCTCTGGAGGAGCACGGCAGCCTCTCCATCCTTTTTATGGCCGCAAACGCCTTATCTCAGCGCGTAAAGGCGTTTGTGTACACGAAAGCATAAACGTGCCATAACGTCCGAAATCGATGCTGCAGAGCATCCAAACCACCTTTGCCATACACAATCCTGGCCCCTGCACACGCCTGAGCCGGAAACTTGTGGATCAGAGGCTCTGGAGGGGCCCGGCGGACCTCCCGTTTCAGGCCGGGCCGCGAGGCTCCTTCGCCGGCCAGCCTCGCCAGCCGTGCCCGGGCAGGTGTCGGGGGGCCATAACATCCGAAATCGGGGTTGGAAGCAAGTCAAACCACCTGGGCCGTAAAATATCTTCTATTCTGCACCTCTCAGAGCAAGAAAGCTGCAAATCAGGGCCTCTGGAGGAGCACGGCAGCCTCTCCATCCTTTTTATGGCCGCAAACGCCTTATCTCAGCGCGTAAAGGCGTTTGTGTACACGAAAGCATAAACGTGCCATAACGTCCGAAATCGATGCTGCAGAGCATCCAAACCACCTTTGCCATACACAATCCTGGCCCCTGCACACGCCTGAGCCGGAAACTTGTGGATCAGAGGCTCTGGAGGGGCCCGGCGGACCTCCCGTTTCAGGCCGGGCCGCGAGGCTCCTTCGCCGGCCAGCCTCGCCAGCCGTGCCCGGGCAGGTGTCGGGGGGCCATAACATCCGAAATCGGGGTTGGAAGCAAGTCAAACCACCTGGGCCGTAAAATATCTTCTATTCTGCACCTCTCAGAGCAAGAAAGCTGCAAATCAGGGCCTCTGGAGGAGCACGGCAGCCTCTCCATCCTTTTTATGGCCGCAAACGCCTTATCTCAGCGCGTAAAGGCGTTTGTGTACACGAAAGCATAAACGTGCCATAACGTCCGAAATCGATGCTGCAGAGCATCCAAACCACCTTTGCCATACACAATCCTGGCCCCTGCACACGCCTGAGCCGGAAACTTGAGGATCAGAGGCTCTGGAGGGGCCCGGCGGACCTCCCGTTTCAGGCCGGGCCGCGAGGCTCCTTCGCCGGCCAGCCTCGCCAGCCGTGCCCGGGCAGGTGTCGGGGGGCCATAACATCCGAAATCGGGGTTGGAAGCAAGTCAAACCACCTGGGCCGTAAAATATCTTCTATTCTGCACCTCTCAGAGCAAGAAAGCTGCAAATCAGGGCCTCTGGAGGAGCACGGCAGCCTCTCCATCCTTTTTATGGCCGCAAACGCCTTATCTCAGCGCGTAAAGGCGTTTGTGTACACGAAAGCATAAACGTGCCATAACGTCCGAAATCGATGCTGCAGAGCATCCAAACCACCTTTGCCATACACAATCCTGGCCCCTGCACACGCCTGAGCCGGAAACTTGTGGATCAGAGGCTCTGGAGGGGCCCGGCGGACCTCCCGTTTCAGGCCGGGCCGCGAGGCTCCTTCGCCGGCCAGCCTCGCCAGCCGTGCCCGGGCAGGTGTCGGGGGGCCATAACATCCGAAATCGGGGTTGGAAGCAAGTCAAACCACCTGGGCCGTAAAATATCTTCTATTCTGCACCTCTCAGAGCAAGAAAGCTGCAAATCAGGGCCTCTGGAGGAGCACGGCAGCCTCTCCATCCTTTTTATGGCCGCAAACGCCTTATCTCAGCGCGTAAAGGCGTTTGTGTACACGAAAGCATAAACGTGCCATAACGTCCGAAATCGATGCTGCAGAGCATCCAAACCACCTTTGCCATACACAATCCTGGCCCCTGCACACGCCTGAGCCGGAAACTTGTGGATCAGAGGCTCTGGAGGGGCCCGGCGGACCTCCCGTTTCAGGCCGGGCCGCGAGGCTCCTTCGCCGGCCAGCCTCGCCAGCCGTGCCCGGGCAGGTGTCGGGGGGCCATAACATCCGAAATCGGGGTTGGAAGCAAGTCAAACCACCTGGGCCGTAAAATATCTTCTATTCTGCACCTCTCAGAGCAAGAAAGCTGCAAATCAGGGCCTCTGGAGGAGCACGGCAGCCTCTCCATCCTTTTTATGGCCGCAAACGCCTTATCTCAGCGCGTAAAGGCGTTTGTGTACACGAAAGCATAAACGTGCCATAACGTCCGAAATCGATGCTGCAGAGCATCCAAACCACCTTTGCCATACACAATCCTGGCCCCTGCACACGCCTGAGCCGGAAACTTGTGGATCAGAGGCTCTGGAGGGGCCCGGCGGACCTCCCGTTTCAGGCCGGGCCGCGAGGCTCCTTCGCCGGCCAGCCTCGCCAGCCGTGCCCGGGCAGGTGTCGGGGGGCCATAACATCCGAAATCGGGGTTGGAAGCAAGTCAAACCACCTGGGCCGTAAAATATCTTCTATTCTGCACCTCTCAGAGCAAGAAAGCTGCAAATCAGGGCCTCTGGAGGAGCACGGCAGCCTCTCCATCCTTTTTATGGCCGCAAACGCCTTATCTCAGCGCGTAAAGGCGTTTGTGTACACGAAAGCATAAACGTGCCATAACGTCCGAAATCGATGCTGCAGAGCATCCAAACCACCTTTGCCATACACAATCCTGGCCCCTGCACACGCCTGAGCCGGAAACTTGTGGATCAGAGGCTCTGGAGGGGCCCGGCGGACCTCCCGTTTCAGGCCGGGCCGCGAGGCTCCTTCGCCGGCCAGCCTCGCCAGCCGTGCCCGGGCAGGTGTCGGGGGGCCATAACATCCGAAATCGGGGTTGGAAGCAAGTCAAACCACCTGGGCCGTAAAATATCTTCTATTCTGCACCTCTCAGAGCAAGAAAGCTGCAAATCAGGGCCTCTGGAGGAGCACGGCAGCCTCTCCATCCTTTTTATGGCCGCAAACGCCTTATCTCAGCGCGTAAAGGCGTTTGTGTACACGAAAGCATAAACGTGCCATAACGTCCGAAATCGATGCTGCAGAGCATCCAAACCACCTTTGCCATACACAATCCTGGCCCCTGCACACGCCTGAGCCGGAAACTTGTGGATCAGAGGCTCTGGAGGGGCCCGGCGGACCTCCCGTTTCAGGCCGGGCCGCGAGGCTCCTTCGCCGGCCAGCCTCGCCAGCCGTGCCCGGGCAGGTGTCGGGGGGCCATAACATCCGAAATCGGGGTTGGAAGCAAGTCAAACCACCTGGGCCGTAAAATATCTTCTATTCTGCACCTCTCAGAGCAAGAAAGCTGCAAATCAGGGCCTCTGGAGGAGCACGGCAGCCTCTCCATCCTTTTTATGGCCGCAAACGCCTTATCTCAGCGCGTAAAGGCGTTTGTGTACACGAAAGCATAAACGTGCCATAACGTCCGAAATCGATGCTGCAGAGCATCCAAACCACCTTTGCCATACACAATCCTGGCCCCTGCACACGCCTGAGCCGGAAACTTGTGGATCAGAGGCTCTGGAGGGGCCCGGCGGACCTCCCGTTTCAGGCCGGGCCGCGAGGCTCCTTCGCCGGCCAGCCTCGCCAGCCGTGCCCGGGCAGGTGTCGGGGGGCCATAACATCCGAAATCGGGGTTGGAAGCAAGTCAAACCACCTGGGCCGTAAAATATCTTCTATTCTGCACCTCTCAGAGCAAGAAAGCTGCAAATCAGGGCCTCTGGAGGAGCACGGCAGCCTCTCCATCCTTTTTATGGCCGCAAACGCCTTATCTCAGCGCGTAAAGGCGTTTGTGTACACGAAAGCATAAACGTGCCATAACGTCCGAAATCGATGCTGCAGAGCATCCAAACCACCTTTGCCATACACAATCCTGGCCCCTGCACACGCCTGAGCCGGAAACTTGTGGATCAGAGGCTCTGGAGGGGCCCGGCGGACCTCCCGTTTCAGGCCGGGCCGCGAGGCTCCTTCGCCGGCCAGCCTCGCCAGCCGTGCCCGGGCAGGTGTCGGGGGGCCATAACATCCGAAATCGGGGTTGGAAGCAAGTCAAACCACCTGGGCCGTAAAATATCTTCTATTCTGCACCTCTCAGAGCAAGAAAGCTGCAAATCAGGGCCTCTGGAGTAGCACGGCAGCCTCTCCATCCTTTTTATGGCCGCAAACGCCTTATCTCAGCGCGTAAAGGCGTTTGTGTACACGAAAGCATAAACGTGCCATAACGTCCGAAATCGATGCTGCAGAGCATCCAAACCACCTTTGCCATACACAATCCTGGCCCCTGCACACGCCTGAGCCGGAAACTTGTGGATCAGAGGCTCTGGAGGGGCCCGGCGGACCTCCCGTTTCAGGCCGGGCCGCGAGGCTCCTTCGCCGGCCAGCCTCGCCAGCCGTGCCCGGGCAGGTGTCGGGGGGCCATAACATCCGAAATCGGGGTTGGAAGCAAGTCAAACCACCTGGGCCGTAAAATATCTTCTATTCTGCACCTCTCAGAGCAAGAAAGCTGCAAATCAGGGCCTCTGGAGGAGCACGGCAGCCTCTCCATCCTTTTTATGGCCGCAAACGCCTTATCTCAGCGCGTAAAGGCGTTTGTGTACACGAAAGCATAAACGTGCCATAACGTCCGAAATCGATGCTGCAGAGCATCCAAACCACCTTTGCCATACACAATCCTGGCCCCTGCACACGCCTGAGCCGGAAACTTGTGGATCAGAGGCTCTGGAGGGGCCCGGCGGACCTCCCGTTTCAGGCCGGGCCGCGAGGCTCCTTCGCCGGCCAGCCTCGCCAGCCGTGCCCGGGCAGGTGTCGGGGGGCCATAACATCCGAAATCGGGGTTGGAAGCAAGTCAAACCACCTGGGCCGTAAAATATCTTCTATTCTGCACCTCTCAGAGCAAGAAAGCTGCAAATCAGGGCCTCTGGAGGAGCACGGCAGCCTCTCCATCCTTTTTATGGCCGCAAACGCCTTATCTCAGCGCGTAAAGGCGTTTGTGTACACGAAAGCATAAACGTGCCATAACGTCCGAAATCGATGCTGCAGAGCATCCAAACCACCTTTGCCATACACAATCCTGGCCCCTGCACACGCCTGAGCCGGAAACTTGTGGATCAGAGGCTCTGGAGGGGCCCGGCGGACCTCCCGTTTCAGGCCGGGCCGCGAGGCTCCTTCGCCGGCCAGCCTCGCCAGCCGTGCCCGGGCAGGTGTCGGGGGGCCATAACATCCGAAATCGGGGTTGGAAGCAAGTCAAACCACCTGGGCCGTAAAATATCTTCTATTCTGCACCTCTCAGAGCAAGAAAGCTGCAAATCAGGGCCTCTGGAGGAGCACGGCAGCCTCTCCATCCTTTTTATGGCCGCAAACGCCTTATCTCAGCGCGTAAAGGCGTTTGTGTACACGAAAGCATAAACGTGCCATAACGTCCGAAATCGATGCTGCAGAGCATCCAAACCACCTTTGCCATACACAATCCTGGCCCCTGCACACGCCTGAGCCGGAAACTTGTGGATCAGAGGCTCTGGAGGGGCCCGGCGGACCTCCCGTTTCAGGCCGGGCCGCGAGGCTCCTTCGCCGGCCAGCCTCGCCAGCCGTGCCCGGGCAGGTGTCGGGGGGCCATAACATCCGAAATCGGGGTTGGAAGCAAGTCAAACCACCTGGGCCGTAAAATATCTTCTATTCTGCACCTCTCAGAGCAAGAAAGCTGCAAATCAGGGCCTCTGGAGGAGCACGGCAGCCTCTCCATCCTTTTTATGGCCGCAAACGCCTTATCTCAGCGCGTAAAGGCGTTTGTGTACACGAAAGCATAAACGTGCCATAACGTCCGAAATCGATGCTGCAGAGCATCCAAACCACCTTTGCCATACACAATCCTGGCCCCTGCACACGCCTGAGCCGGAAACTTGTGGATCAGAGGCTCTGGAGGGGCCCGGCGGACCTCCCGTTTCAGGCCGGGCCGCGAGGCTCCTTCGCCGGCCAGCCTCGCCAGCCGTGCCCGGGCAGGTGTCGGGGGGCCATAACATCCGAAATCGGGGTTGGAAGCAAGTCAAACCACCTGGGCCGTAAAATATCTTCTATTCTGCACCTCTCAGAGCAAGAAAGCTGCAAATCAGGGCCTCTGGAGGAGCACGGCAGCCTCTCCATCCTTTTTATGGCCGCAAACGCCTTATCTCAGCGCGTAAAGGCGTTTGTGTACACGAAAGCATAAACGTGCCATAACGTCCGAAATCGATGCTGCAGAGCATCCAAACCACCTTTGCCATACACAATCCTGGCCCCTGCACACGCCTGAGCCGGAAACTTGTGGATCAGAGGCTCTGGAGGGGCCCGGCGGACCTCCCGTTTCAGGCCGGGCCGCGAGGCTCCTTCGCCGGCCAGCCTCGCCAGCCGTGCCCGGGCAGGTGTCGGGGGGCCATAACATCCGAAATCGGGGTTGGAAGCAAGTCAAACCACCTGGGCCGTAAAATATCTTCTATTCTGCACCTCTCAGAGCAAGAAAGCTGCAAATCAGGGCCTCTGGAGGAGCACGGCAGCCTCTCCATCCTTTTTATGGCCGCAAACGCCTTATCTCAGCGCGTAAAGGCGTTTGTGTACACGAAAGCATAAACGTGCCATAACGTCCGAAATCGATGCTGCAGAGCATCCAAACCACCTTTGCCATACACAATCCTGGCCCCTGCACACGCCTGAGCCGGAAACTTGTGGATCAGAGGCTCTGGAGGGGCCCGGCGGACCTCCCGTTTCAGGCCGGGCCGCGAGGCTCCTTCGCCGGCCAGCCTCGCCAGCCGTGCCCGGGCAGGTGTCGGGGGGCCATAACATCCGAAATCGGGGTTGGAAGCAAGTCAAACCACCTGGGCCGTAAAATATCTTCTATTCTGCACCTCTCAGAGCAAGAAAGCTGCAAATCAGGGCCTCTGGAGGAGCACGGCAGCCTCTCCATCCTTTTTATGGCCGCAAACGCCTTATCTCAGCGCGTAAAGGCGTTTGTGTACACGAAAGCATAAACGTGCCATAACGTCCGAAATCGATGCTGCAGAGCATCCAAACCACCTTTGCCATACACAATCCTGGCCCCTGCACACGCCTGAGCCGGAAACTTGTGGATCAGAGGCTCTGGAGGGGCCCGGCGGACCTCCCGTTTCAGGCCGGGCCGCGAGGCTCCTTCGCCGGCCAGCCTCGCCAGCCGTGCCCGGGCAGGTGTCGGGGGGCCATAACATCCGAAATCGGGGTTGGAAGCAAGTCAAACCACCTGGGCCGTAAAATATCTTCTATTCTGCACCTCTCAGAGCAAGAAAGCTGCAAATCAGGGCCTCTGGAGGAGCACGGCAGCCTCTCCATCCTTTTTATGGCCGCAAACGCCTTATCTCAGCGCGTAAAGGCGTTTGTGTACACGAAAGCATAAACGTGCCATAACGTCCGAAATCGATGCTGCAGAGCATCCAAACCACCTTTGCCATACACAATCCTGGCCCCTGCACACGCCTGAGCCGGAAACTTGTGGATCAGAGGCTCTGGAGGGGCCCGGCGGACCTCCCGTTTCAGGCCGGGCCGCGAGGCTCCTTCGCCGGCCAGCCTCGCCAGCCGTGCCCGGGCAGGTGTCGGGGGGCCATAACATCCGAAATCGGGGTTGGAAGCAAGTCAAACCACCTGGGCCGTAAAATATCTTCTATTCTGCACCTCTCAGAGCAAGAAAGCTGCAAATCAGGGCCTCTGGAGGAGCACGGCAGCCTCTCCATCCTTTTTATGGCCGCAAACGCCTTATCTCAGCGCGTAAAGGCGTTTGTGTACACGAAAGCATAAACGTGCCATAACGTCCGAAATCGATGCTGCAGAGCATCCAAACCACCTTTGCCATACACAATCCTGGCCCCTGCACACGCCTGAGCAGGAAACTTGTGGATCAGAGGCTCTGGAGGGGCCCGGCGGACCTCCCGTTTCAGGCCGGGCCGCGAGGCTCCTTCGCCGGCCAGCCTCGCCAGCCGTGCCCGGGCAGGTGTCGGGGGGCCATAACATCCGAAATCGGGGTTGGAAGCAAGTCAAACCACCTGGGCCGTAAAATATCTTCTATTCTGCACCTCTCAGAGCAAGAAAGCTGCAAATCAGGGCCTCTGGAGGAGCACGGCAGCCTCTCCATCCTTTTTATGGCCGCAAACGCCTTATCTCAGCGCGTAAAGGCGTTTGTGTACACGAAAGCATAAACGTGCCATAACGTCCGAAATCGATGCTGCAGAGCATCCAAACCACCTTTGCCATACACAATCCTGGCCCCTGCACACGCCTGAGCCGGAAACTTGTGGATCAGAGGCTCTGGAGGGGCCCGGCGGACCTCCCGTTTCAGGCCGGGCCGCGAGGCTCCTTCGCCGGCCAGCCTCGCCAGCCGTGCCCGGGCAGGTGTCGGGGGGCCATAACATCCGAAATCGGGGTTGGAAGCAAGTCAAACCACCTGGGCCGTAAAATATCTTCTATTCTGCACCTCTCAGAGCAAGAAAGCTGCAAATCAGGGCCTCTGGAGGAGCACGGCAGCCTCTCCATCCTTTTTATGGCCGCAAACGCCTTATCTCAGCGCGTAAAGGCGTTTGTGTACACGAAAGCATAAACGTGCCATAACGTCCGAAATCGATGCTGCAGAGCATCCAAACCACCTTTGCCATACACAATCCTGGCCCCTGCACACGCCTGAGCAGGAAACTTGTGGATCAGAGGCTCTGGAGGGGCCCGGCGGACCTCCCGTTTCAGGCCGGGCCGCGAGGCTCCTTCGCCGGCCAGCCTCGCCAGCCGTGCCCGGGCAGGTGTCGGGGGGCCATAACATCCGAAATCGGGGTTGGAAGCAAGTCAAACCACCTGGGCCGTAAAATATCTTCTATTCTGCACCTCTCAGAGCAAGAAAGCTGCAAATCAGGGCCTCTGGAGGAGCACGGCAGCCTCTCCATCCTTTTTATGGCCGCAAACGCCTTATCTCAGCGCGTAAAGGCGTTTGTGTACACGAAAGCATAAACGTGCCATAACGTCCGAAATCGATGCTGCAGAGCATCCAAACCACCTTTGCCATACACAATCCTGGCCCCTGCACACGCCTGAGCCGGAAACTTGTGGATCAGAGGCTCTGGAGGGGCCCGGCGGACCTCCCGTTTCAGGCCGGGCCGCGAGGCTCCTTCGCCGGCCAGCCTCGCCAGCCGTGCCCGGGCAGGTGTCGGGGGGCCATAACATCCGAAATCGGGGTTGGAAGCAAGTCAAACCACCTGGGCCGTAAAATATCTTCTATTCTGCACCTCTCAGAGCAAGAAAGCTGCAAATCAGGGCCTCTGGAGGAGCACGGCAGCCTCTCCATCCTTTTTATGGCCGCAAACGCCTTATCTCAGCGCGTAAAGGCGTTTGTGTACACGAAAGCATAAACGTGCCATAACGTCCGAAATCGATGCTGCAGAGCATCCAAACCACCTTTGCCATACACAATCCTGGCCCCTGCACACGCCTGAGCAGGAAACTTGTGGATCAGAGGCTCTGGAGGGGCCCGGCGGACCTCCCGTTTCAGGCCGGGCCGCGAGGCTCCTTCGCCGGCCAGCCTCGCCAGCCGTGCCCGGGCAGGTGTCGGGGGGCCATAACATCCGAAATCGGGGTTGGAAGCAAGTCAAACCACCTGGGCCGTAAAATATCTTCTATTCTGCACCTCTCAGAGCAAGAAAGCTGCAAATCAGGGCCTCTGGAGGAGCACGGCAGCCTCTCCATCCTTTTTATGGCCGCAAACGCCTTATCTCAGCGCGTAAAGGCGTTTGTGTACACGAAAGCATAAACGTGCCATAACGTCCGAAATCGATGCTGCAGAGCATCCAAACCACCTTTGCCATACACAATCCTGGCCCCTGCACACGCCTGAGCCGGAAACTTGTGGATCAGAGGCTCTGGAGGGTCCCGGCGGACCTCCCGTTTCAGGCCGGGCCGCGAGGCTCCTTCGCCGGCCAGCCTCGCCAGCCGTGCCCGGGCAGGTGTCGGGGGGCCATAACATCCGAAATCGGGGTTGGAAGCAAGTCAAACCACCTGGGCCGTAAAATATCTTCTATTCTGCACCTCTCAGAGCAAGAAAGCTGCAAATCAGGGCCTCTGGAGGAGCACGGCAGCCTCTCCATCCTTTTTATGGCCGCAAACGCCTTATCTCAGCGCGTAAAGGCGTTTGTGTACACGAAAGCATAAACGTGCCATAACGTCCGAAATCGATGCTGCAGAGCATCCAAACCACCTTTGCCATACACAATCCTGGCCCCTGCACACGCCTGAGCCGGAAACTTGTGGATCAGAGGCTCTGGAGGGGCCCGGCGGACCTCCCGTTTCAGGCCGGGCCGCGAGGCTCCTTCGCCGGCCAGCCTCGCCAGCCGTGCCCGGGCAGGTGTCGGGGGGCCATAACATCCGAAATCGGGGTTGGAAGCAAGTCAAACCACCTGGGCCGTAAAATATCTTCTATTCTGCACCTCTCAGAGCAAGAAAGCTGCAAATCAGGGCCTCTGGAGGAGCACGGCAGCCTCTCCATCCTTTTTATGGCCGCAAACGCCTTATCTCAGCGCGTAAAGGCGTTTGTGTACACGAAAGCATAAACGTGCCATAACGTCCGAAATCGATGCTGCAGAGCATCCAAACCACCTTTGCCATACACAATCCTGGCCCCTGCACACGCCTGAGCCGGAAACTTGTGGATCAGAGGCTCTGGAGGGGCCCGGCGGACCTCCCGTTTCAGGCCGGGCCGCGAGGCTCCTTCGCCGGCCAGCCTCGCCAGCCGTGCCCGGGCAGGTGTCGGGGGGCCATAACATCCGAAATCGGGGTTGGAAGCAAGTCAAACCACCTGGGCCGTAAAATATCTTCTATTCTGCACCTCTCAGAGCAAGAAAGCTGCAAATCAGGGCCTCTGGAGGAGCACGGCAGCCTCTCCATCCTTTTTATGGCCGCAAACGCCTTATCTCAGCGCGTAAAGGCGTTTGTGTACACGAAAGCATAAACGTGCCATAACGTCCGAAATCGATGCTGCAGAGCATCCAAACCACCTTTGCCATACACAATCCTGGCCCCTGCACACGCCTGAGCCGGAAACTTGTGGATCAGAGGCTCTGGAGGGGCCCGGCGGACCTCCCGTTTCAGGCCGGGCCGCGAGGCTCCTTCGCCGGCCAGCCTCGCCAGCCGTGCCCGGGCAGGTGTCGGGGGGCCATAACATCCGAAATCGGGGTTGGAAGCAAGTCAAACCACCTGGGCCGTAAAATATCTTCTATTCTGCACCTCTCAGAGCAAGAAAGCTGCAAATCAGGGCCTCTGGAGGAGCACGGCAGCCTCTCCATCCTTTTTATGGCCGCAAACGCCTTATCTCAGCGCGTAAAGGCGTTTGTGTACACGAAAGCATAAACGTGCCATAACGTCCGAAATCGATGCTGCAGAGCATCCAAACCACCTTTGCCATACACAATCCTGGCCCCTGCACACGCCTGAGCCGGAAACTTGTGGATCAGAGGCTCTGGAGGGGCCCGGCGGACCTCCCGTTTCAGGCCGGGCCGCGAGGCTCCTTCGCCGGCCAGCCTCGCCAGCCGTGCCCGGGCAGGTGTCGGGGGGCCATAACATCCGAAATCGGGGTTGGAAGCAAGTCAAACCACCTGGGCCGTAAAATATCTTCTATTCTGCACCTCTCAGAGCAAGAAAGCTGCAAATCAGGGCCTCTGGAGGAGCACGGCAGCCTCTCCATCCTTTTTATGGCCGCAAACGCCTTATCTCAGCGCGTAAAGGCGTTTGTGTACACGAAAGCATAAACGTGCCATAACGTCCGAAATCGATGCTGCAGAGCATCCAAACCACCTTTGCCATACACAATCCTGGCCCCTGCACACGCCTGAGCCGGAAACTTGTGGATCAGAGGCTCTGGAGGGGCCCGGCGGACCTCCCGTTTCAGGCCGGGCCGCGAGGCTCCTTCGCCGGCCAGCCTCGCCAGCCGTGCCCGGGCAGGTGTCGGGGGGCCATAACATCCGAAATCGGGGTTGGAAGCAAGTCAAACCACCTGGGCCGTAAAATATCTTCTATTCTGCACCTCTCAGAGCAAGAAAGCTGCAAATCAGGGCCTCTGGAGGAGCACGGCAGCCTCTCCATCCTTTTTATGGCCGCAAACGCCTTATCTCAGCGCGTAAAGGCGTTTGTGTACACGAAAGCATAAACGTGCCATAACGTCCGAAATCGATGCTGCAGAGCATCCAAACCACCTTTGCCATACACAATCCTGGCCCCTGCACACGCCTGAGCCGGAAACTTGTGGATCAGAGGCTCTGGAGGGGCCCGGCGGACCTCCCGTTTCAGGCCGGGCCGCGAGGCTCCTTCGCCGGCCAGCCTCGCCAGCCGTGCCCGGGCAGGTGTCGGGGGGCCATAACATCCGAAATCGGGGTTGGAAGCAAGTCAAACCACCTGGGCCGTAAAATATCTTCTATTCTGCACCTCTCAGAGCAAGAAAGCTGCAAATCAGGGCCTCTGGAGGAGCACGGCAGCCTCTCCATCCTTTTTATGGCCGCAAACGCCTTATCTCAGCGCGTAAAGGCGTTTGTGTACACGAAAGCATAAACGTGCCATAACGTCCGAAATCGATGCTGCAGAGCATCCAAACCACCTTTGCCATACACAATCCTGGCCCCTGCACACGCCTGAGCCGGAAACTTGTGGATCAGAGGCTCTGGAGGGGCCCGGCGGACCTCCCGTTTCAGGCCGGGCCGCGAGGCTCCTTCGCCGGCCAGCCTCGCCAGCCGTGCCCGGGCAGGTGTCGGGGGGCCATAACATCCGAAATCGGGGTTGGAAGCAAGTCAAACCACCTGGGCCGTAAAATATCTTCTATTCTGCACCTCTCAGAGCAAGAAAGCTGCAAATCAGGGCCTCTGGAGGAGCACGGCAGCCTCTCCATCCTTTTTATGGCCGCAAACGCCTTATCTCAGCGCGTAAAGGCGTTTGTGTACACGAAAGCATAAACGTGCCATAACGTCCGAAATCGATGCTGCAGAGCATCCAAACCACCTTTGCCATACACAATCCTGGCCCCTGCACACGCCTGAGCCGGAAACTTGTGGATCAGAGGCTCTGGAGGGGCCCGGCGGACCTCCCGTTTCAGGCCGGGCCGCGAGGCTCCTTCGCCGGCCAGCCTCGCCAGCCGTGCCCGGGCAGGTGTCGGGGGGCCATAACATCCGAAATCGGGGTTGGAAGCAAGTCAAACCACCTGGGCCGTAAAATATCTTCTATTCTGCACCTCTCAGAGCAAGAAAGCTGCAAATCAGGGCCTCTGGAGGAGCACGGCAGCCTCTCCATCCTTTTTATGGCCGCAAACGCCTTATCTCAGCGCGTAAAGGCGTTTGTGTACACGAAAGCATAAACGTGCCATAACGTCCGAAATCGATGCTGCAGAGCATCCAAACCACCTTTGCCATACACAATCCTGGCCCCTGCACACGCCTGAGCCGGAAACTTGTGGATCAGAGGCTCTGGAGGGGCCCGGCGGACCTCCCGTTTCAGGCCGGGCCGCGAGGCTCCTTCGCCGGCCAGCCTCGCCAGCCGTGCCCGGGCAGGTGTCGGGGGGCCATAACATCCGAAATCGGGGTTGGAAGCAAGTCAAACCACCTGGGCCGTAAAATATCTTCTATTCTGCACCTCTCAGAGCAAGAAAGCTGCAAATCAGGGCCTCTGGAGGAGCACGGCAGCCTCTCCATCCTTTTTATGGCCGCAAACGCCTTATCTCAGCGCGTAAAGGCGTTTGTGTACACGAAAGCATAAACGTGCCATAACGTCCGAAATCGATGCTGCAGAGCATCCAAACCACCTTTGCCATACACAATCCTGGCCCCTGCACACGCCTGAGCCGGAAACTTGTGGATCAGAGGCTCTGGAGGGGCCCGGCGGACCTCCCGTTTCAGGCCGGGCCGCGAGGCTCCTTCGCCGGCCAGCCTCGCCAGCCGTGCCCGGGCAGGTGTCGGGGGGCCATAACATCCGAAATCGGGGTTGGAAGCAAGTCAAACCACCTGGGCCGTAAAATATCTTCTATTCTGCACCTCTCAGAGCAAGAAAGCTGCAAATCAGGGCCTCTGGAGGAGCACGGCAGCCTCTCCATCCTTTTTATGGCCGCAAACGCCTTATCTCAGCGCGTAAAGGCGTTTGTGTACACGAAAGCATAAACGTGCCATAACGTCCGAAATCGATGCTGCAGAGCATCCAAACCACCTTTGCCATACACAATCCTGGCCCCTGCACACGCCTGAGCCGGAAACTTGTGGATCAGAGGCTCTGGAGGGGCCCGGCGGACCTCCCGTTTCAGGCCGTGCCGCGAGGCTCCTTCGCCGTCCAGCCTCGCCAGCCGTGCCCGGGCAGGTGTCGGGGGGCCGTAACATCCGAAATCGGGGTTGGAAGCAAGTCAAACCACCTGAGCCGTAAAATATCTTCTATTCTGCACCTCTCAGAGCAAGAAAGCTGCAAATCAGGGCCTCTGGAGGAGCACGGCAGCCTCTCCATCCTTTTTATGGCCGCAAACGCCTTATCTCAGCGCGTAAAGGCGTTTGTGTACACGAAAGCATAAACGTGCCATAACGTCCGAAATCGATGCTGCAGAGCATCCAAACCACCTTTGCCATACACAATCCTGGCCCCTGCACACGCCTGAGCCGGAAACTTGTGGATCAGAGGCTCTGGAGGGGCCCGGCGGACCTCCCGTTTCAGGCCGTGCCGCGAGGCTCCTTCGCCGTCCAGCCTCGCCAGCCGTGCCCGGGCAGGTGTCGGGGGGCCGTAACATCCGAAATCGGGGTTGGAAGCAAGTCAAACCACCTGAGCCGTAAAATATCTTCTACTCTGCACCTCTCAGAGCAAGAAAGCTGCAAATCAGGGCCTCTGGAGGAGCACGGCAGCCTCTCCATCCTTTTTATGGCCGCAAACGCCTTATCTCAGCGCGTAAAGGCGTTTGTGTACACGAAAGCATAAACGTGCCATAACGTCCGAAATCGATGCTGCAGAGCATCCAAACCACCTTTGCCATACACAATCCTGGCCCCTGCACACGCCTGAGCCGGAAACTTGTGGATCAGAGGCTCTGGAGGGGCCCGGCGGACCTCCCGTTCAGGCAGGGCCGCGACCGCGAGGCTCCTTCGCCGGCCAGCCTCGCCAGCCGTGCCCGGGCAGGTGTCGGGGGGCCGTAACATCCGAAATCGGGGGTTGGAAGCAAGTCAAACCACCTGGGCCGTAAAATATCTTCTACTCTGCACCTCTCAGAGCAAGAAAGCTGCAAATCAGGGCCTCTGGGGGAGAACGGCAGCCTCTCCATCCTTTTTATGGCCGCAAACGCCTTATCTCAGCGCGTAAAGGCGTTTGTGTACACGAAAGCATAAACGTGCCATAACGTCCGAAATCGATGCTGCAGAGCATCCAAACCACCTTTGCCATACACAATCCTGGCCCCTGCACACGCCTGAGCCGGAAACTTGTGGATCAGAGGCTCTGGAGGGGCCCGGCGGACCTCCCGTTTCAGGCAGGGGCCGCGACCCGCGAGGCTCCTTCGCCGGCCAGCCTCGCCAGCCGTGCCCGGGCAGGTGTCGGGGGGCCGTAACATCCGAAATCGGGGTTGGAAGCAAGTCAAACCACCTGGGCCGTAAAATATCTTCTACTCTGCACCTCTCAGAGCAAGAAAGCTGCAAATCAGGGCCTCTGGAGGAGCACGGCAGCCTCTCCATCCTTTTTATGGCCGCAAACGCCTTATCTCAGCGCGTAAAGGCGTTTGTGTACACGAAAGCATAAACGTGCCATAACGTCCGAAATCGATGCTGCAGAGCATCCAAACCACCTTTGCCATACACAATCCTGGCCCCTGCACACGCCCTGAGCCGGAAACTTGTGGATCAGAGGCTCTGGAGGGGCCCGGCGGACCTCCCGTTTCAGGCCGTGCCGCGAGGCTCCTTCGCCGGCCAGCCTCGCCAGCCGTGCCCGGGCAGGTTGGTCGGGGGGCCATAACATCCGAAATCGGGGTTGAGCAAGCAAGTCAAACCACCTGGGCCGTAAAATATCTTCTATTCTGCACCTCTCAGAGCAAGAAAGCTGCAAATCAGGGCCCTCTGGAGGAGCACGGCAGCCTCTCCATCCTTTTTATGGCCGCAAACGCCTTATCTCAGCGCGTAAAGGCGTTTGTGTACACGAAAGCATAAACGTGCCATAACGTCCGAAATCGATGCTGCAGAGCATCCAAACCACCTTTGCCATACACAATCCTGGCCCCTGCACACGCCTGAGCCGGAAACTTGTGGATCAGAGGCTCTGGAGGGGCCCGGCGGACCTCCCGTTTCAGGCCGGGCCGCGAGGCTCCTTCGCCGGCCAGCCTCGCCAGCCGTGCCCGGGCAGGTGTCGGGGGGCCATAACATCCGAAATCGGGGTTGGAAGCAAGTCAAACCACCTGGGCCGTAAAATATCTTCTATTCTGCACCTCTCAGAGCAAGAAAGCTGCAAATCAGGGCCTCTGGAGGAGCACGGCAGCCTCTCCATCCTTTTTATGGCCGCAAACGCCTTATCTCAGCGCGTAAAGGCGTTTGTGTACACGAAAGCATAAACGTGCCATAACGTCCGAAATCGATGCTGCAGAGCATCCAAACCACCTTTGCCATACACAATCCTGGCCCCTGCACACGCCTGAGCCGGAAACTTGTGGATCAGAGGCTCTGGAGGGGCCCGGCGGACCTCCCGTTTCAGGCCGGGCCGCGAGGCTCCTTCGCCGGCCAGCCTCGCCAGCCGTGCCCGGGCAGGTGTCGGGGGGCCATAACATCCGAAATCGGGGTTGGAAGCAAGTCAAACCACCTGGGCCGTAAAATATCTTCTATTCTGCACCTCTCAGAGCAAGAAAGCTGCAAATCAGGGCCTCTGGAGGAGCACGGCAGCCTCTCCATCCTTTTTATGGCCGCAAACGCCTTATCTCAGCGCGTAAAGGCGTTTGTGTACACGAAAGCATAAACGTGCCATAACGTCCGAAATCGATGCTGCAGAGCATCCAAACCACCTTTGCCATACACAATCCTGGCCCCTGCACACGCCTGAGCCGGAAACTTGTGGATCAGAGGCTCTGGAGGGGCCCGGCGGACCTCCCGTTTCAGGCCGGGCCGCGAGGCTCCTTCGCCGGCCAGCCTCGCCAGCCGTGCCCGGGCAGGTGTCGGGGGGCCATAACATCCGAAATCGGGGTTGGAAGCAAGTCAAACCACCTGGGCCGTAAAATATCTTCTATTCTGCACCTCTCAGAGCAAGAAAGCTGCAAATCAGGGCCTCTGGAGGAGCACGGCAGCCTCTCCATCCTTTTTATGGCCGCAAACGCCTTATCTCAGCGCGTAAAGGCGTTTGTGTACACGAAAGCATAAACGTGCCATAACGTCCGAAATCGATGCTGCAGAGCATCCAAACCACCTTTGCCATACACAATCCTGGCCCCTGCACACGCCTGAGCCGGAAACTTGTGGATCAGAGGCTCTGGAGGGGCCCGGCGGACCTCCCGTTTCAGGCCGGGCCGCGAGGCTCCTTCGCCGGCCAGCCTCGCCAGCCGTGCCCGGGCAGGTGTCGGGGGGCCATAACATCCGAAATCGGGGTTGGAAGCAAGTCAAACCACCTGGGCCGTAAAATATCTTCTATTCTGCACCTCTCAGAGCAAGAAAGCTGCAAATCAGGGCCTCTGGAGGAGCACGGCAGCCTCTCCATCCTTTTTATGGCCGCAAACGCCTTATCTCAGCGCGTAAAGGCGTTTGTGTACACGAAAGCATAAACGTGCCATAACGTCCGAAATCGATGCTGCAGAGCATCCAAACCACCTTTGCCATACACAATCCTGGCCCCTGCACACGCCTGAGCCGGAAACTTGTGGATCAGAGGCTCTGGAGGGGCCCGGCGGACCTCCCGTTTCAGGCCGGGCCGCGAGGCTCCTTCGCCGGCCAGCCTCGCCAGCCGTGCCCGGGCAGGTGTCGGGGGGCCATAACATCCGAAATCGGGGTTGGAAGCAAGTCAAACCACCTGGGCCGTAAAATATCTTCTATTCTGCACCTCTCAGAGCAAGAAAGCTGCAAATCAGGGCCTCTGGAGGAGCACGGCAGCCTCTCCATCCTTTTTATGGCCGCAAACGCCTTATCTCAGCGCGTAAAGGCGTTTGTGTACACGAAAGCATAAACGTGCCATAACGTCCGAAATCGATGCTGCAGAGCATCCAAACCACCTTTGCCATACACAATCCTGGCCCCTGCACACGCCTGAGCCGGAAACTTGTGGATCAGAGGCTCTGGAGGGGCCCGGCGGACCTCCCGTTTCAGGCCGGGCCGCGAGGCTCCTTCGCCGGCCAGCCTCGCCAGCCGTGCCCGGGCAGGTGTCGGGGGGCCATAACATCCGAAATCGGGGTTGGAAGCAAGTCAAACCACCTGGGCCGTAAAATATCTTCTATTCTGCACCTCTCAGAGCAAGAAAGCTGCAAATCAGGGCCTCTGGAGGAGCACGGCAGCCTCTCCATCCTTTTTATGGCCGCAAACGCCTTATCTCAGCGCGTAAAGGCGTTTGTGTACACGAAAGCATAAACGTGCCATAACGTCCGAAATCGATGCTGCAGAGCATCCAAACCACCTTTGCCATACACAATCCTGGCCCCTGCACACGCCTGAGCCGGAAACTTGTGGATCAGAGGCTCTGGAGGGGCCCGGCGGACCTCCCGTTTCAGGCCGGGCCGCGAGGCTCCTTCGCCGGCCAGCCTCGCCAGCCGTGCCCGGGCAGGTGTCGGGGGGCCATAACATCCGAAATCGGGGTTGGAAGCAAGTCAAACCACCTGGGCCGTAAAATATCTTCTATTCTGCACCTCTCAGAGCAAGAAAGCTGCAAATCAGGGCCTCTGGAGGAGCACGGCAGCCTCTCCATCCTTTTTATGGCCGCAAACGCCTTATCTCAGCGCGTAAAGGCGTTTGTGTACACGAAAGCATAAACGTGCCATAACGTCCGAAATCGATGCTGCAGAGCATCCAAACCACCTTTGCCATACACAATCCTGGCCCCTGCACACGCCTGAGCCGGAAACTTGTGGATCAGAGGCTCTGGAGGGGCCCGGCGGACCTCCCGTTTCAGGCCGGGCCGCGAGGCTCCTTCGCCGGCCAGCCTCGCCAGCCGTGCCCGGGCAGGTGTCGGGGGGCCATAACATCCGAAATCGGGGTTGGAAGCAAGTCAAACCACCTGGGCCGTAAAATATCTTCTATTCTGCACCTCTCAGAGCAAGAAAGCTGCAAATCAGGGCCTCTGGAGGAGCACGGCAGCCTCTCCATCCTTTTTATGGCCGCAAACGCCTTATCTCAGCGCGTAAAGGCGTTTGTGTACACGAAAGCATAAACGTGCCATAACGTCCGAAATCGATGCTGCAGAGCATCCAAACCACCTTTGCCATACACAATCCTGGCCCCTGCACACGCCTGAGCCGGAAACTTGTGGATCAGAGGCTCTGGAGGGGCCCGGCGGACCTCCCGTTTCAGGCCGGGCCGCGAGGCTCCTTCGCCGGCCAGCCTCGCCAGCCGTGCCCGGGCAGGTGTCGGGGGGCCATAACATCCGAAATCGGGGTTGGAAGCAAGTCAAACCACCTGGGCCGTAAAATATCTTCTATTCTGCACCTCTCAGAGCAAGAAAGCTGCAAATCAGGGCCTCTGGAGGAGCACGGCAGCCTCTCCATCCTTTTTATGGCCGCAAACGCCTTATCTCAGCGCGTAAAGGCGTTTGTGTACACGAAAGCATAAACGTGCCATAACGTCCGAAATCGATGCTGCAGAGCATCCAAACCACCTTTGCCATACACAATCCTGGCCCCTGCACACGCCTGAGCCGGAAACTTGTGGATCAGAGGCTCTGGAGGGGCCCGGCGGACCTCCCGTTTCAGGCCGGGCCGCGAGGCTCCTTCGCCGGCCAGCCTCGCCAGCCGTGCCCGGGCAGGTGTCGGGGGGCCATAACATCCGAAATCGGGGTTGGAAGCAAGTCAAACCACCTGGGCCGTAAAATATCTTCTATTCTGCACCTCTCAGAGCAAGAAAGCTGCAAATCAGGGCCTCTGGAGGAGCACGGCAGCCTCTCCATCCTTTTTATGGCCGCAAACGCCTTATCTCAGCGCGTAAAGGCGTTTGTGTACACGAAAGCATAAACGTGCCATAACGTCCGAAATCGATGCTGCAGAGCATCCAAACCACCTTTGCCATACACAATCCTGGCCCCTGCACACGCCTGAGCCGGAAACTTGTGGATCAGAGGCTCTGGAGGGGCCCGGCGGACCTCCCGTTTCAGGCCGGGCCGCGAGGCTCCTTCGCCGGCCAGCCTCGCCAGCCGTGCCCGGGCAGGTGTCGGGGGGCCATAACATCCGAAATCGGGGTTGGAAGCAAGTCAAACCACCTGGGCCGTAAAATATCTTCTATTCTGCACCTCTCAGAGCAAGAAAGCTGCAAATCAGGGCCTCTGGAGGAGCACGGCAGCCTCTCCATCCTTTTTATGGCCGCAAACGCCTTATCTCAGCGCGTAAAGGCGTTTGTGTACACGAAAGCATAAACGTGCCATAACGTCCGAAATCGATGCTGCAGAGCATCCAAACCACCTTTGCCATACACAATCCTGGCCCCTGCACACGCCTGAGCAGGAAACTTGTGGATCAGAGGCTCTGGAGGGGCCCGGCGGACCTCCCGTTTCAGGCCGGGCCGCGAGGCTCCTTCGCCGGCCAGCCTCGCCAGCCGTGCCCGGGCAGGTGTCGGGGGGCCATAACATCCGAAATCGGGGTTGGAAGCAAGTCAAACCACCTGGGCCGTAAAATATCTTCTATTCTGCACCTCTCAGAGCAAGAAAGCTGCAAATCAGGGCCTCTGGAGGAGCACGGCAGCCTCTCCATCCTTTTTATGGCCGCAAACGCCTTATCTCAGCGCGTAAAGGCGTTTGTGTACACGAAAGCATAAACGTGCCATAACGTCCGAAATCGATGCTGCAGAGCATCCAAACCACCTTTGCCATACACAATCCTGGCCCCTGCACACGCCTGAGCCGGAAACTTGTGGATCAGAGGCTCTGGAGGGGCCCGGCGGACCTCCCGTTTCAGGCCGGGCCGCGAGGCTCCTTCGCCGGCCAGCCTCGCCAGCCGTGCCCGGGCAGGTGTCGGGGGGCCATAACATCCGAAATCGGGGTTGGAAGCAAGTCAAACCACCTGGGCCGTAAAATATCTTCTATTCTGCACCTCTCAGAGCAAGAAAGCTGCAAATCAGGGCCTCTGGAGGAGCACGGCAGCCTCTCCATCCTTTTTATGGCCGCAAACGCCTTATCTCAGCGCGTAAAGGCGTTTGTGTACACGAAAGCATAAACGTGCCATAACGTCCGAAATCGATGCTGCAGAGCATCCAAACCACCTTTGCCATACACAATCCTGGCCCCTGCACACGCCTGAGCAGGAAACTTGTGGATCAGAGGCTCTGGAGGGGCCCGGCGGACCTCCCGTTTCAGGCCGGGCCGCGAGGCTCCTTCGCCGGCCAGCCTCGCCAGCCGTGCCCGGGCAGGTGTCGGGGGGCCATAACATCCGAAATCGGGGTTGGAAGCAAGTCAAACCACCTGGGCCGTAAAATATCTTCTATTCTGCACCTCTCAGAGCAAGAAAGCTGCAAATCAGGGCCTCTGGAGGAGCACGGCAGCCTCTCCATCCTTTTTATGGCCGCAAACGCCTTATCTCAGCGCGTAAAGGCGTTTGTGTACACGAAAGCATAAACGTGCCATAACGTCCGAAATCGATGCTGCAGAGCATCCAAACCACCTTTGCCATACACAATCCTGGCCCCTGCACACGCCTGAGCCGGAAACTTGTGGATCAGAGGCTCTGGAGGGGCCCGGCGGACCTCCCGTTTCAGGCCGGGCCGCGAGGCTCCTTCGCCGGCCAGCCTCGCCAGCCGTGCCCGGGCAGGTGTCGGGGGGCCATAACATCCGAAATCGGGGTTGGAAGCAAGTCAAACCACCTGGGCCGTAAAATATCTTCTATTCTGCACCTCTCAGAGCAAGAAAGCTGCAAATCAGGGCCTCTGGAGGAGCACGGCAGCCTCTCCATCCTTTTTATGGCCGCAAACGCCTTATCTCAGCGCGTAAAGGCGTTTGTGTACACGAAAGCATAAACGTGCCATAACGTCCGAAATCGATGCTGCAGAGCATCCAAACCACCTTTGCCATACACAATCCTGGCCCCTGCACACGCCTGAGCCGGAAACTTGTGGATCAGAGGCTCTGGAGGGGCCCGGCGGACCTCCCGTTTCAGGCCGGGCCGCGAGGCTCCTTCGCCGGCCAGCCTCGCCAGCCGTGCCCGGGCAGGTGTCGGGGGGCCATAACATCCGAAATCGGGGTTGGAAGCAAGTCAAACCACCTGGGCCGTAAAATATCTTCTATTCTGCACCTCTCAGAGCAAGAAAGCTGCAAATCAGGGCCTCTGGAGGAGCACGGCAGCCTCTCCATCCTTTTTATGGCCGCAAACGCCTTATCTCAGCGCGTAAAGGCGTTTGTGTACACGAAAGCATAAACGTGCCATAACGTCCGAAATCGATGCTGCAGAGCATCCAAACCACCTTTGCCATACACAATCCTGGCCCCTGCACACGCCTGAGCCGGAAACTTGTGGATCAGAGGCTCTGGAGGGGCCCGGCGGACCTCCCGTTTCAGGCCGGGCCGCGAGGCTCCTTCGCCGGCCAGCCTCGCCAGCCGTGCCCGGGCAGGTGTCGGGGGGCCATAACATCCGAAATCGGGGTTGGAAGCAAGTCAAACCACCTGGGCCGTAAAATATCTTCTATTCTGCACCTCTCAGAGCAAGAAAGCTGCAAATCAGGGCCTCTGGAGGAGCACGGCAGCCTCTCCATCCTTTTTATGGCCGCAAACGCCTTATCTCAGCGCGTAAAGGCGTTTGTGTACACGAAAGCATAAACGTGCCATAACGTCCGAAATCGATGCTGCAGAGCATCCAAACCACCTTTGCCATACACAATCCTGGCCCCTGCACACGCCTGAGCCGGAAACTTGTGGATCAGAGGCTCTGGAGGGGCCCGGCGGACCTCCCGTTTCAGGCCGGGCCGCGAGGCTCCTTCGCCGGCCAGCCTCGCCAGCCGTGCCCGGGCAGGTGTCGGGGGGCCATAACATCCGAAATCGGGGTTGGAAGCAAGTCAAACCACCTGGGCCGTAAAATATCTTCTATTCTGCACCTCTCAGAGCAAGAAAGCTGCAAATCAGGGCCTCTGGAGGAGCACGGCAGCCTCTCCATCCTTTTTATGGCCGCAAACGCCTTATCTCAGCGCGTAAAGGCGTTTGTGTACACGAAAGCATAAACGTGCCATAACGTCCGAAATCGATGCTGCAGAGCATCCAAACCACCTTTGCCATACACAATCCTGGCCCCTGCACACGCCTGAGCCGGAAACTTGTGGATCAGAGGCTCTGGAGGGGCCCGGCGGACCTCCCGTTTCAGGCCGGGCCGCGAGGCTCCTTCGCCGGCCAGCCTCGCCAGCCGTGCCCGGGCAGGTGTCGGGGGGCCATAACATCCGAAATCGGGGTTGGAAGCAAGTCAAACCACCTGGGCCGTAAAATATCTTCTATTCTGCACCTCTCAGAGCAAGAAAGCTGCAAATCAGGGCCTCTGGAGGAGCACGGCAGCCTCTCCATCCTTTTTATGGCCGCAAACGCCTTATCTCAGCGCGTAAAGGCGTTTGTGTACACGAAAGCATAAACGTGCCATAACGTCCGAAATCGATGCTGCAGAGCATCCAAACCACCTTTGCCATACACAATCCTGGCCCCTGCACACGCCTGAGCCGGAAACTTGTGGATCAGAGGCTCTGGAGGGGCCCGGCGGACCTCCCGTTTCAGGCCGGGCCGCGAGGCTCCTTCGCCGGCCAGCCTCGCCAGCCGTGCCCGGGCAGGTGTCGGGGGGCCATAACATCCGAAATCGGGGTTGGAAGCAAGTCAAACCACCTGGGCCGTAAAATATCTTCTATTCTGCACCTCTCAGAGCAAGAAAGCTGCAAATCAGGGCCTCTGGAGGAGCACGGCAGCCTCTCCATCCTTTTTATGGCCGCAAACGCCTTATCTCAGCGCGTAAAGGCGTTTGTGTACACGAAAGCATAAACGTGCCATAACGTCCGAAATCGATGCTGCAGAGCATCCAAACCACCTTTGCCATACACAATCCTGGCCCCTGCACACGCCTGAGCCGGAAACTTGTGGATCAGAGGCTCTGGAGGGGCCCGGCGGACCTCCCGTTTCAGGCCGGGCCGCGAGGCTCCTTCGCCGGCCAGCCTCGCCAGCCGTGCCCGGGCAGGTGTCGGGGGGCCATAACATCCGAAATCGGGGTTGGAAGCAAGTCAAACCACCTGGGCCGTAAAATATCTTCTATTCTGCACCTCTCAGAGCAAGAAAGCTGCAAATCAGGGCCTCTGGAGGAGCACGGCAGCCTCTCCATCCTTTTTATGGCCGCAAACGCCTTATCTCAGCGCGTAAAGGCGTTTGTGTACACGAAAGCATAAACGTGCCATAACGTCCGAAATCGATGCTGCAGAGCATCCAAACCACCTTTGCCATACACAATCCTGGCCCCTGCACACGCCTGAGCCGGAAACTTGTGGATCAGAGGCTCTGGAGGGGCCCGGCGGACCTCCCGTTTCAGGCCGGGCCGCGAGGCTCCTTCGCCGGCCAGCCTCGCCAGCCGTGCCCGGGCAGGTGTCGGGGGGCCATAACATCCGAAATCGGGGTTGGAAGCAAGTCAAACCACCTGGGCCGTAAAATATCTTCTATTCTGCACCTCTCAGAGCAAGAAAGCTGCAAATCAGGGCCTCTGGAGGAGCACGGCAGCCTCTCCATCCTTTTTATGGCCGCAAACGCCTTATCTCAGCGCGTAAAGGCGTTTGTGTACACGAAAGCATAAACGTGCCATAACGTCCGAAATCGATGCTGCAGAGCATCCAAACCACCTTTGCCATACACAATCCTGGCCCCTGCACACGCCTGAGCCGGAAACTTGTGGATCAGAGGCTCTGGAGGGGCCCGGCGGACCTCCCGTTTCAGGCCGGGCCGCGAGGCTCCTTCGCCGGCCAGCCTCGCCAGCCGTGCCCGGGCAGGTGTCGGGGGGCCATAACATCCGAAATCGGGGTTGGAAGCAAGTCAAACCACCTGGGCCGTAAAATATCTTCTATTCTGCACCTCTCAGAGCAAGAAAGCTGCAAATCAGGGCCTCTGGAGGAGCACGGCAGCCTCTCCATCCTTTTTATGGCCGCAAACGCCTTATCTCAGCGCGTAAAGGCGTTTGTGTACACGAAAGCATAAACGTGCCATAACGTCCGAAATCGATGCTGCAGAGCATCCAAACCACCTTTGCCATACACAATCCTGGCCCCTGCACACGCCTGAGCCGGAAACTTGTGGATCAGAGGCTCTGGAGGGGCCCGGCGGACCTCCCGTTTCAGGCCGGGCCGCGAGGCTCCTTCGCCGGCCAGCCTCGCCAGCCGTGCCCGGGCAGGTGTCGGGGGGCCATAACATCCGAAATCGGGGTTGGAAGCAAGTCAAACCACCTGGGCCGTAAAATATCTTCTATTCTGCACCTCTCAGAGCAAGAAAGCTGCAAATCAGGGCCTCTGGAGGAGCACGGCAGCCTCTCCATCCTTTTTATGGCCGCAAACGCCTTATCTCAGCGCGTAAAGGCGTTTGTGTACACGAAAGCATAAACGTGCCATAACGTCCGAAATCGATGCTGCAGAGCATCCAAACCACCTTTGCCATACACAATCCTGGCCCCTGCACACGCCTGAGCCGGAAACTTGTGGATCAGAGGCTCTGGAGGGGCCCGGCGGACCTCCCGTTTCAGGCCGGGCCGCGAGGCTCCTTCGCCGGCCAGCCTCGCCAGCCGTGCCCGGGCAGGTGTCGGGGGGCCATAACATCCGAAATCGGGGTTGGAAGCAAGTCAAACCACCTGGGCCGTAAAATATCTTCTATTCTGCACCTCTCAGAGCAAGAAAGCTGCAAATCAGGGCCTCTGGAGGAGCACGGCAGCCTCTCCATCCTTTTTATGGCCGCAAACGCCTTATCTCAGCGCGTAAAGGCGTTTGTGTACACGAAAGCATAAACGTGCCATAACGTCCGAAATCGATGCTGCAGAGCATCCAAACCACCTTTGCCATACACAATCCTGGCCCCTGCACACGCCTGAGCCGGAAACTTGTGGATCAGAGGCTCTGGAGGGGCCCGGCGGACCTCCCGTTTCAGGCCGGGCCGCGAGGCTCCTTCGCCGGCCAGCCTCGCCAGCCGTGCCCGGGCAGGTGTCGGGGGGCCATAACATCCGAAATCGGGGTTGGAAGCAAGTCAAACCACCTGGGCCGTAAAATATCTTCTATTCTGCACCTCTCAGAGCAAGAAAGCTGCAAATCAGGGCCTCTGGAGGAGCACGGCAGCCTCTCCATCCTTTTTATGGCCGCAAACGCCTTATCTCAGCGCGTAAAGGCGTTTGTGTACACGAAAGCATAAACGTGCCATAACGTCCGAAATCGATGCTGCAGAGCATCCAAACCACCTTTGCCATACACAATCCTGGCCCCTGCACACGCCTGAGCCGGAAACTTGTGGATCAGAGGCTCTGGAGGGGCCCGGCGGACCTCCCGTTTCAGGCCGGGCCGCGAGGCTCCTTCGCCGGCCAGCCTCGCCAGCCGTGCCCGGGCAGGTGTCGGGGGGCCATAACATCCGAAATCGGGGTTGGAAGCAAGTCAAACCACCTGGGCCGTAAAATATCTTCTATTCTGCACCTCTCAGAGCAAGAAAGCTGCAAATCAGGGCCTCTGGAGGAGCACGGCAGCCTCTCCATCCTTTTTATGGCCGCAAACGCCTTATCTCAGCGCGTAAAGGCGTTTGTGTACACGAAAGCATAAACGTGCCATAACGTCCGAAATCGATGCTGCAGAGCATCCAAACCACCTTTGCCATACACAATCCTGGCCCCTGCACACGCCTGAGCCGGAAACTTGTGGATCAGAGGCTCTGGAGGGGCCCGGCGGACCTCCCGTTTCAGGCCGGGCCGCGAGGCTCCTTCGCCGGCCAGCCTCGCCAGCCGTGCCCGGGCAGGTGTCGGGGGGCCATAACATCCGAAATCGGGGTTGGAAGCAAGTCAAACCACCTGGGCCGTAAAATATCTTCTATTCTGCACCTCTCAGAGCAAGAAAGCTGCAAATCAGGGCCTCTGGAGGAGCACGGCAGCCTCTCCATCCTTTTTATGGCCGCAAACGCCTTATCTCAGCGCGTAAAGGCGTTTGTGTACACGAAAGCATAAACGTGCCATAACGTCCGAAATCGATGCTGCAGAGCATCCAAACCACCTTTGCCATACACAATCCTGGCCCCTGCACACGCCTGAGCCGGAAACTTGTGGATCAGAGGCTCTGGAGGGGCCCGGCGGACCTCCCGTTTCAGGCCGGGCCGCGAGGCTCCTTCGCCGGCCAGCCTCGCCAGCCGTGCCCGGGCAGGTGTCGGGGGGCCATAACATCCGAAATCGGGGTTGGAAGCAAGTCAAACCACCTGGGCCGTAAAATATCTTCTATTCTGCACCTCTCAGAGCAAGAAAGCTGCAAATCAGGGCCTCTGGAGGAGCACGGCAGCCTCTCCATCCTTTTTATGGCCGCAAACGCCTTATCTCAGCGCGTAAAGGCGTTTGTGTACACGAAAGCATAAACGTGCCATAACGTCCGAAATCGATGCTGCAGAGCATCCAAACCACCTTTGCCATACACAATCCTGGCCCCTGCACACGCCTGAGCCGGAAACTTGTGGATCAGAGGCTCTGGAGGGGCCCGGCGGACCTCCCGTTTCAGGCCGGGCCGCGAGGCTCCTTCGCCGGCCAGCCTCGCCAGCCGTGCCCGGGCAGGTGTCGGGGGGCCATAACATCCGAAATCGGGGTTGGAAGCAAGTCAAACCACCTGGGCCGTAAAATATCTTCTATTCTGCACCTCTCAGAGCAAGAAAGCTGCAAATCAGGGCCTCTGGAGGAGCACGGCAGCCTCTCCATCCTTTTTATGGCCGCAAACGCCTTATCTCAGCGCGTAAAGGCGTTTGTGTACACGAAAGCATAAACGTGCCATAACGTCCGAAATCGATGCTGCAGAGCATCCAAACCACCTTTGCCATACACAATCCTGGCCCCTGCACACGCCTGAGCCGGAAACTTGTGGATCAGAGGCTCTGGAGGGGCCCGGCGGACCTCCCGTTTCAGGCCGTGCCGCGAGGCTCCTTCGCCGTCCAGCCTCGCCAGCCGTGCCCGGGCAGGTGTCGGGGGGCCGTAACATCCGAAATCGGGGTTGGAAGCAAGTCAAACCACCTGAGCCGTAAAATATCTTCTATTCTGCACCTCTCAGAGCAAGAAAGCTGCAAATCAGGGCCTCTGGAGGAGCACGGCAGCCTCTCCATCCTTTTTATGGCCGCAAACGCCTTATCTCAGCGCGTAAAGGCGTTTGTGTACACGAAAGCATAAACGTGCCATAACGTCCGAAATCGATGCTGCAGAGCATCCAAACCACCTTTGCCATACACAATCCTGGCCCCTGCACACGCCTGAGCCGGAAACTTGTGGATCAGAGGCTCTGGAGGGGCCCGGCGGACCTCCCGTTTCAGGCCGTGCCGCGAGGCTCCTTCGCCGTCCAGCCTCGCCAGCCGTGCCCGGGCAGGTGTCGGGGGGCCGTAACATCCGAAATCGGGGTTGGAAGCAAGTCAAACCACCTGAGCCGTAAAATATCTTCTACTCTGCACCTCTCAGAGCAAGAAAGCTGCAAATCAGGGCCTCTGGAGGAGCACGGCAGCCTCTCCATCCTTTTTATGGCCGCAAACGCCTTATCTCAGCGCGTAAAGGCGTTTGTGTACACGAAAGCATAAACGTGCCATAACGTCCGAAATCGATGCTGCAGAGCATCCAAACCACCTTTGCCATACACAATCCTGGCCCCTGCACACGCCTGAGCCGGAAACTTGTGGATCAGAGGCTCTGGAGGGGCCCGGCGGACCTCCCGTTTCAGGCAGGGCCGCGACCGCGAGGCTCCTTCGCCGGCCAGCCTCGCCAGCCGTGCCCGGGCAGGTGTCGGGGGGCCGTAACATCCGAAATCGGGGTTGGAAGCAAGTCAAACCACCTGAGCCGTAAAATATCTTCTACTCTGCACCTCTCAGAGCAAGAAAGCTGCAAATCAGGGCCTCTGGAGGAGCACGGCAGCCTCTCCATCCTTTTTATGGCCGCAAACGCCTTATCTCAGCGCGTAAAGGCGTTTGTGTACACGAAAGCATAAACGTGCCATAACGTCCGAAATCGATGCTGCAGAGCATCCAAACCACCTTTGCCATACACAATCCTGGCCCCTGCACACGCCTGAGCCGGAAACTTGTGGATCAGAGGCTCTGGAGGGGCCCGGCGGACCTCCCGTTTCAGGCAGGGCCGCGACCGCGAGGCTCCTTCGCCGGCCAGCCTCGCCAGCCGTGCCCGGGCAGGTGTCGGGGGGCCGTAACATCCGAAATCGGGGTTGGAAGCAAGTCAAACCACCTGGGCCGTAAAATATCTTCTACTCTGCACCTCTCAGAGCAAGAAAGCTGCAAATCAGGGCCTCTGGGGGAGAACGGCAGCCTCTCCATCCTTTTTATGGCCGCAAACGCCTTATCTCAGCGCGTAAAGGCGTTTGTGTACACGAAAGCATAAACGTGCCATAACGTCCGAAATCGATGCTGCAGAGCATCCAAACCACCTTTGCCATACACAATCCTGGCCCCTGCACACGCCTGAGCCGGAAACTTGTGGATCAGAGGCTCTGGAGGGGCCCGGCGGACCTCCCGTTTCAGGCAGGGCCGCGACCGCGAGGCTCCTTCGCCGGCCAGCCTCGCCAGCCGTGCCCGGGCAGGTGTCGGGGGGCCGTAACATCCGAAATCGGGGTTGGAAGCAAGTCAAACCACCTGGGCCGTAAAATATCTTCTACTCTGCACCTCTCAGAGCAAGAAAGCTGCAAATCAGGGCCTCTGGAGGAGCACGGCAGCCTCTCCATCCTTTTTATGGCCGCAAACGCCTTATCTCAGCGCGTAAAGGCGTTTGTGTACACGAAAGCATAAACGTGCCATAACGTCCGAAATCGATGCTGCAGAGCATCCAAACCACCTTTGCCATACACAATCCTGGCCCCTGCACACGCCTGAGCCGGAAACTTGTGGATCAGAGGCTCTGGAGGGGCCCGGCGGACCTCCCGTTTCAGGCCGTGCCGCGAGGCTCCTTCGCCGGCCAGCCTCGCCAGCCGTGCCCGGGCAGGTGTCGGGGGGCCGTAACATCCGAAATCGGGGTTGGAAGCAAGTCAAACCACCTGGGCCGTAAAATATCTTCTATTCTGCACCTCTCAGAGCAAGAAAGCTGCAAATCAGGGCCTCTGGAGGAGAACGGCAGCCTCTCCATCCTTTTTATGGCCGCAAACGCCTTATCTCAGCGCGTAAAGGCGTTTGTGTACACGAAAGCATAAACGTGCCATAACGTCCGAAATCGATGCTGCAGAGCATCCAAACCACCTTTGCCATACACAATCCTGGCCCCTGCACACGCCTGAGCCGGAAACTTGTGGATCAGAGGCTCTGGAGGGGCCCGGCGGACCTCCCGTTTCAGGCCGGGCCGCGAGGCTCCTTCGCCGGCCAGCCTCGCCAGCCGTGCCCGGGCAGGTGTCGGGGGGCCATAACATCCGAAATCGGGGTTGGAAGCAAGTCAAACCACCTGGGCCGTAAAATATCTTCTATTCTGCACCTCTCAGAGCAAGAAAGCTGCAAATCAGGGCCTCTGGAGGAGCACGGCAGCCTCTCCATCCTTTTTATGGCCGCAAACGCCTTATCTCAGCGCGTAAAGGCGTTTGTGTACACGAAAGCATAAACGTGCCATAACGTCCGAAATCGATGCTGCAGAGCATCCAAACCACCTTTGCCATACACAATCCTGGCCCCTGCACACGCCTGAGCCGGAAACTTGTGGATCAGAGGCTCTGGAGGGGCCCGGCGGACCTCCCGTTTCAGGCCGGGCCGCGAGGCTCCTTCGCCGGCCAGCCTCGCCAGCCGTGCCCGGGCAGGTGTCGGGGGGCCATAACATCCGAAATCGGGGTTGGAAGCAAGTCAAACCACCTGGGCCGTAAAATATCTTCTATTCTGCACCTCTCAGAGCAAGAAAGCTGCAAATCAGGGCCTCTGGAGGAGCACGGCAGCCTCTCCATCCTTTTTATGGCCGCAAACGCCTTATCTCAGCGCGTAAAGGCGTTTGTGTACACGAAAGCATAAACGTGCCATAACGTCCGAAATCGATGCTGCAGAGCATCCAAACCACCTTTGCCATACACAATCCTGGCCCCTGCACACGCCTGAGCCGGAAACTTGTGGATCAGAGGCTCTGGAGGGGCCCGGCGGACCTCCCGTTTCAGGCCGGGCCGCGAGGCTCCTTCGCCGGCCAGCCTCGCCAGCCGTGCCCGGGCAGGTGTCGGGGGGCCATAACATCCGAAATCGGGGTTGGAAGCAAGTCAAACCACCTGGGCCGTAAAATATCTTCTATTCTGCACCTCTCAGAGCAAGAAAGCTGCAAATCAGGGCCTCTGGAGGAGCACGGCAGCCTCTCCATCCTTTTTATGGCCGCAAACGCCTTATCTCAGCGCGTAAAGGCGTTTGTGTACACGAAAGCATAAACGTGCCATAACGTCCGAAATCGATGCTGCAGAGCATCCAAACCACCTTTGCCATACACAATCCTGGCCCCTGCACACGCCTGAGCCGGAAACTTGTGGATCAGAGGCTCTGGAGGGGCCCGGCGGACCTCCCGTTTCAGGCCGGGCCGCGAGGCTCCTTCGCCGGCCAGCCTCGCCAGCCGTGCCCGGGCAGGTGTCGGGGGGCCATAACATCCGAAATCGGGGTTGGAAGCAAGTCAAACCACCTGGGCCGTAAAATATCTTCTATTCTGCACCTCTCAGAGCAAGAAAGCTGCAAATCAGGGCCTCTGGAGGAGCACGGCAGCCTCTCCATCCTTTTTATGGCCGCAAACGCCTTATCTCAGCGCGTAAAGGCGTTTGTGTACACGAAAGCATAAACGTGCCATAACGTCCGAAATCGATGCTGCAGAGCATCCAAACCACCTTTGCCATACACAATCCTGGCCCCTGCACACGCCTGAGCCGGAAACTTGTGGATCAGAGGCTCTGGAGGGGCCCGGCGGACCTCCCGTTTCAGGCCGGGCCGCGAGGCTCCTTCGCCGGCCAGCCTCGCCAGCCGTGCCCGGGCAGGTGTCGGGGGGCCATAACATCCGAAATCGGGGTTGGAAGCAAGTCAAACCACCTGGGCCGTAAAATATCTTCTATTCTGCACCTCTCAGAGCAAGAAAGCTGCAAATCAGGGCCTCTGGAGGAGCACGGCAGCCTCTCCATCCTTTTTATGGCCGCAAACGCCTTATCTCAGCGCGTAAAGGCGTTTGTGTACACGAAAGCATAAACGTGCCATAACGTCCGAAATCGATGCTGCAGAGCATCCAAACCACCTTTGCCATACACAATCCTGGCCCCTGCACACGCCTGAGCCGGAAACTTGTGGATCAGAGGCTCTGGAGGGGCCCGGCGGACCTCCCGTTTCAGGCCGGGCCGCGAGGCTCCTTCGCCGGCCAGCCTCGCCAGCCGTGCCCGGGCAGGTGTCGGGGGGCCATAACATCCGAAATCGGGGTTGGAAGCAAGTCAAACCACCTGGGCCGTAAAATATCTTCTATTCTGCACCTCTCAGAGCAAGAAAGCTGCAAATCAGGGCCTCTGGAGGAGCACGGCAGCCTCTCCATCCTTTTTATGGCCGCAAACGCCTTATCTCAGCGCGTAAAGGCGTTTGTGTACACGAAAGCATAAACGTGCCATAACGTCCGAAATCGATGCTGCAGAGCATCCAAACCACCTTTGCCATACACAATCCTGGCCCCTGCACACGCCTGAGCCGGAAACTTGTGGATCAGAGGCTCTGGAGGGGCCCGGCGGACCTCCCGTTTCAGGCCGGGCCGCGAGGCTCCTTCGCCGGCCAGCCTCGCCAGCCGTGCCCGGGCAGGTGTCGGGGGGCCATAACATCCGAAATCGGGGTTGGAAGCAAGTCAAACCACCTGGGCCGTAAAATATCTTCTATTCTGCACCTCTCAGAGCAAGAAAGCTGCAAATCAGGGCCTCTGGAGGAGCACGGCAGCCTCTCCATCCTTTTTATGGCCGCAAACGCCTTATCTCAGCGCGTAAAGGCGTTTGTGTACACGAAAGCATAAACGTGCCATAACGTCCGAAATCGATGCTGCAGAGCATCCAAACCACCTTTGCCATACACAATCCTGGCCCCTGCACACGCCTGAGCCGGAAACTTGTGGATCAGAGGCTCTGGAGGGGCCCGGCGGACCTCCCGTTTCAGGCCGGGCCGCGAGGCTCCTTCGCCGGCCAGCCTCGCCAGCCGTGCCCGGGCAGGTGTCGGGGGGCCATAACATCCGAAATCGGGGTTGGAAGCAAGTCAAACCACCTGGGCCGTAAAATATCTTCTATTCTGCACCTCTCAGAGCAAGAAAGCTGCAAATCAGGGCCTCTGGAGGAGCACGGCAGCCTCTCCATCCTTTTTATGGCCGCAAACGCCTTATCTCAGCGCGTAAAGGCGTTTGTGTACACGAAAGCATAAACGTGCCATAACGTCCGAAATCGATGCTGCAGAGCATCCAAACCACCTTTGCCATACACAATCCTGGCCCCTGCACACGCCTGAGCCGGAAACTTGTGGATCAGAGGCTCTGGAGGGGCCCGGCGGACCTCCCGTTTCAGGCCGGGCCGCGAGGCTCCTTCGCCGGCCAGCCTCGCCAGCCGTGCCCGGGCAGGTGTCGGGGGGCCATAACATCCGAAATCGGGGTTGGAAGCAAGTCAAACCACCTGGGCCGTAAAATATCTTCTATTCTGCACCTCTCAGAGCAAGAAAGCTGCAAATCAGGGCCTCTGGAGGAGCACGGCAGCCTCTCCATCCTTTTTATGGCCGCAAACGCCTTATCTCAGCGCGTAAAGGCGTTTGTGTACACGAAAGCATAAACGTGCCATAACGTCCGAAATCGATGCTGCAGAGCATCCAAACCACCTTTGCCATACACAATCCTGGCCCCTGCACACGCCTGAGCAGGAAACTTGTGGATCAGAGGCTCTGGAGGGGCCCGGCGGACCTCCCGTTTCAGGCCGGGCCGCGAGGCTCCTTCGCCGGCCAGCCTCGCCAGCCGTGCCCGGGCAGGTGTCGGGGGGCCATAACATCCGAAATCGGGGTTGGAAGCAAGTCAAACCACCTGGGCCGTAAAATATCTTCTATTCTGCACCTCTCAGAGCAAGAAAGCTGCAAATCAGGGCCTCTGGAGGAGCACGGCAGCCTCTCCATCCTTTTTATGGCCGCAAACGCCTTATCTCAGCGCGTAAAGGCGTTTGTGTACACGAAAGCATAAACGTGCCATAACGTCCGAAATCGATGCTGCAGAGCATCCAAACCACCTTTGCCATACACAATCCTGGCCCCTGCACACGCCTGAGCCGGAAACTTGTGGATCAGAGGCTCTGGAGGGGCCCGGCGGACCTCCCGTTTCAGGCCGGGCCGCGAGGCTCCTTCGCCGGCCAGCCTCGCCAGCCGTGCCCGGGCAGGTGTCGGGGGGCCATAACATCCGAAATCGGGGTTGGAAGCAAGTCAAACCACCTGGGCCGTAAAATATCTTCTATTCTGCACCTCTCAGAGCAAGAAAGCTGCAAATCAGGGCCTCTGGAGGAGCACGGCAGCCTCTCCATCCTTTTTATGGCCGCAAACGCCTTATCTCAGCGCGTAAAGGCGTTTGTGTACACGAAAGCATAAACGTGCCATAACGTCCGAAATCGATGCTGCAGAGCATCCAAACCACCTTTGCCATACACAATCCTGGCCCCTGCACACGCCTGAGCAGGAAACTTGTGGATCAGAGGCTCTGGAGGGGCCCGGCGGACCTCCCGTTTCAGGCCGGGCCGCGAGGCTCCTTCGCCGGCCAGCCTCGCCAGCCGTGCCCGGGCAGGTGTCGGGGGGCCATAACATCCGAAATCGGGGTTGGAAGCAAGTCAAACCACCTGGGCCGTAAAATATCTTCTATTCTGCACCTCTCAGAGCAAGAAAGCTGCAAATCAGGGCCTCTGGAGGAGCACGGCAGCCTCTCCATCCTTTTTATGGCCGCAAACGCCTTATCTCAGCGCGTAAAGGCGTTTGTGTACACGAAAGCATAAACGTGCCATAACGTCCGAAATCGATGCTGCAGAGCATCCAAACCACCTTTGCCATACACAATCCTGGCCCCTGCACACGCCTGAGCCGGAAACTTGTGGATCAGAGGCTCTGGAGGGGCCCGGCGGACCTCCCGTTTCAGGCCGGGCCGCGAGGCTCCTTCGCCGGCCAGCCTCGCCAGCCGTGCCCGGGCAGGTGTCGGGGGGCCATAACATCCGAAATCGGGGTTGGAAGCAAGTCAAACCACCTGGGCCGTAAAATATCTTCTATTCTGCACCTCTCAGAGCAAGAAAGCTGCAAATCAGGGCCTCTGGAGGAGCACGGCAGCCTCTCCATCCTTTTTATGGCCGCAAACGCCTTATCTCAGCGCGTAAAGGCGTTTGTGTACACGAAAGCATAAACGTGCCATAACGTCCGAAATCGATGCTGCAGAGCATCCAAACCACCTTTGCCATACACAATCCTGGCCCCTGCACACGCCTGAGCAGGAAACTTGTGGATCAGAGGCTCTGGAGGGGCCCGGCGGACCTCCCGTTTCAGGCCGGGCCGCGAGGCTCCTTCGCCGGCCAGCCTCGCCAGCCGTGCCCGGGCAGGTGTCGGGGGGCCATAACATCCGAAATCGGGGTTGGAAGCAAGTCAAACCACCTGGGCCGTAAAATATCTTCTATTCTGCACCTCTCAGAGCAAGAAAGCTGCAAATCAGGGCCTCTGGAGGAGCACGGCAGCCTCTCCATCCTTTTTATGGCCGCAAACGCCTTATCTCAGCGCGTAAAGGCGTTTGTGTACACGAAAGCATAAACGTGCCATAACGTCCGAAATCGATGCTGCAGAGCATCCAAACCACCTTTGCCATACACAATCCTGGCCCCTGCACACGCCTGAGCCGGAAACTTGTGGATCAGAGGCTCTGGAGGGGCCCGGCGGACCTCCCGTTTCAGGCCGGGCCGCGAGGCTCCTTCGCCGGCCAGCCTCGCCAGCCGTGCCCGGGCAGGTGTCGGGGGGCCATAACATCCGAAATCGGGGTTGGAAGCAAGTCAAACCACCTGGGCCGTAAAATATCTTCTATTCTGCACCTCTCAGAGCAAGAAAGCTGCAAATCAGGGCCTCTGGAGGAGCACGGCAGCCTCTCCATCCTTTTTATGGCCGCAAACGCCTTATCTCAGCGCGTAAAGGCGTTTGTGTACACGAAAGCATAAACGTGCCATAACGTCCGAAATCGATGCTGCAGAGCATCCAAACCACCTTTGCCATACACAATCCTGGCCCCTGCACACGCCTGAGCCGGAAACTTGTGGATCAGAGGCTCTGGAGGGGCCCGGCGGACCTCCCGTTTCAGGCCGGGCCGCGAGGCTCCTTCGCCGGCCAGCCTCGCCAGCCGTGCCCGGGCAGGTGTCGGGGGGCCATAACATCCGAAATCGGGGTTGGAAGCAAGTCAAACCACCTGGGCCGTAAAATATCTTCTATTCTGCACCTCTCAGAGCAAGAAAGCTGCAAATCAGGGCCTCTGGAGGAGCACGGCAGCCTCTCCATCCTTTTTATGGCCGCAAACGCCTTATCTCAGCGCGTAAAGGCGTTTGTGTACACGAAAGCATAAACGTGCCATAACGTCCGAAATCGATGCTGCAGAGCATCCAAACCACCTTTGCCATACACAATCCTGGCCCCTGCACACGCCTGAGCCGGAAACTTGTGGATCAGAGGCTCTGGAGGGGCCCGGCGGACCTCCCGTTTCAGGCCGGGCCGCGAGGCTCCTTCGCCGGCCAGCCTCGCCAGCCGTGCCCGGGCAGGTGTCGGGGGGCCATAACATCCGAAATCGGGGTTGGAAGCAAGTCAAACCACCTGGGCCGTAAAATATCTTCTATTCTGCACCTCTCAGAGCAAGAAAGCTGCAAATCAGGGCCTCTGGAGGAGCACGGCAGCCTCTCCATCCTTTTTATGGCCGCAAACGCCTTATCTCAGCGCGTAAAGGCGTTTGTGTACACGAAAGCATAAACGTGCCATAACGTCCGAAATCGATGCTGCAGAGCATCCAAACCACCTTTGCCATACACAATCCTGGCCCCTGCACACGCCTGAGCCGGAAACTTGTGGATCAGAGGCTCTGGAGGGGCCCGGCGGACCTCCCGTTTCAGGCCGGGCCGCGAGGCTCCTTCGCCGGCCAGCCTCGCCAGCCGTGCCCGGGCAGGTGTCGGGGGGCCATAACATCCGAAATCGGGGTTGGAAGCAAGTCAAACCACCTGGGCCGTAAAATATCTTCTATTCTGCACCTCTCAGAGCAAGAAAGCTGCAAATCAGGGCCTCTGGAGGAGCACGGCAGCCTCTCCATCCTTTTTATGGCCGCAAACGCCTTATCTCAGCGCGTAAAGGCGTTTGTGTACACGAAAGCATAAACGTGCCATAACGTCCGAAATCGATGCTGCAGAGCATCCAAACCACCTTTGCCATACACAATCCTGGCCCCTGCACACGCCTGAGCCGGAAACTTGTGGATCAGAGGCTCTGGAGGGGCCCGGCGGACCTCCCGTTTCAGGCCGGGCCGCGAGGCTCCTTCGCCGGCCAGCCTCGCCAGCCGTGCCCGGGCAGGTGTCGGGGGGCCATAACATCCGAAATCGGGGTTGGAAGCAAGTCAAACCACCTGGGCCGTAAAATATCTTCTATTCTGCACCTCTCAGAGCAAGAAAGCTGCAAATCAGGGCCTCTGGAGGAGCACGGCAGCCTCTCCATCCTTTTTATGGCCGCAAACGCCTTATCTCAGCGCGTAAAGGCGTTTGTGTACACGAAAGCATAAACGTGCCATAACGTCCGAAATCGATGCTGCAGAGCATCCAAACCACCTTTGCCATACACAATCCTGGCCCCTGCACACGCCTGAGCCGGAAACTTGTGGATCAGAGGCTCTGGAGGGGCCCGGCGGACCTCCCGTTTCAGGCCGGGCCGCGAGGCTCCTTCGCCGGCCAGCCTCGCCAGCCGTGCCCGGGCAGGTGTCGGGGGGCCATAACATCCGAAATCGGGGTTGGAAGCAAGTCAAACCACCTGGGCCGTAAAATATCTTCTATTCTGCACCTCTCAGAGCAAGAAAGCTGCAAATCAGGGCCTCTGGAGGAGCACGGCAGCCTCTCCATCCTTTTTATGGCCGCAAACGCCTTATCTCAGCGCGTAAAGGCGTTTGTGTACACGAAAGCATAAACGTGCCATAACGTCCGAAATCGATGCTGCAGAGCATCCAAACCACCTTTGCCATACACAATCCTGGCCCCTGCACACGCCTGAGCCGGAAACTTGTGGATCAGAGGCTCTGGAGGGGCCCGGCGGACCTCCCGTTTCAGGCCGGGCCGCGAGGCTCCTTCGCCGGCCAGCCTCGCCAGCCGTGCCCGGGCAGGTGTCGGGGGGCCATAACATCCGAAATCGGGGTTGGAAGCAAGTCAAACCACCTGGGCCGTAAAATATCTTCTATTCTGCACCTCTCAGAGCAAGAAAGCTGCAAATCAGGGCCTCTGGAGGAGCACGGCAGCCTCTCCATCCTTTTTATGGCCGCAAACGCCTTATCTCAGCGCGTAAAGGCGTTTGTGTACACGAAAGCATAAACGTGCCATAACGTCCGAAATCGATGCTGCAGAGCATCCAAACCACCTTTGCCATACACAATCCTGGCCCCTGCACACGCCTGAGCCGGAAACTTGTGGATCAGAGGCTCTGGAGGGGCCCGGCGGACCTCCCGTTTCAGGCCGGGCCGCGAGGCTCCTTCGCCGGCCAGCCTCGCCAGCCGTGCCCGGGCAGGTGTCGGGGGGCCATAACATCCGAAATCGGGGTTGGAAGCAAGTCAAACCACCTGGGCCGTAAAATATCTTCTATTCTGCACCTCTCAGAGCAAGAAAGCTGCAAATCAGGGCCTCTGGAGGAGCACGGCAGCCTCTCCATCCTTTTTATGGCCGCAAACGCCTTATCTCAGCGCGTAAAGGCGTTTGTGTACACGAAAGCATAAACGTGCCATAACGTCCGAAATCGATGCTGCAGAGCATCCAAACCACCTTTGCCATACACAATCCTGGCCCCTGCACACGCCTGAGCCGGAAACTTGTGGATCAGAGGCTCTGGAGGGGCCCGGCGGACCTCCCGTTTCAGGCCGGGCCGCGAGGCTCCTTCGCCGGCCAGCCTCGCCAGCCGTGCCCGGGCAGGTGTCGGGGGGCCATAACATCCGAAATCGGGGTTGGAAGCAAGTCAAACCACCTGGGCCGTAAAATATCTTCTATTCTGCACCTCTCAGAGCAAGAAAGCTGCAAATCAGGGCCTCTGGAGGAGCACGGCAGCCTCTCCATCCTTTTTATGGCCGCAAACGCCTTATCTCAGCGCGTAAAGGCGTTTGTGTACACGAAAGCATAAACGTGCCATAACGTCCGAAATCGATGCTGCAGAGCATCCAAACCACCTTTGCCATACACAATCCTGGCCCCTGCACACGCCTGAGCCGGAAACTTGTGGATCAGAGGCTCTGGAGGGGCCCGGCGGACCTCCCGTTTCAGGCCGGGCCGCGAGGCTCCTTCGCCGGCCAGCCTCGCCAGCCGTGCCCGGGCAGGTGTCGGGGGGCCATAACATCCGAAATCGGGGTTGGAAGCAAGTCAAACCACCTGGGCCGTAAAATATCTTCTATTCTGCACCTCTCAGAGCAAGAAAGCTGCAAATCAGGGCCTCTGGAGGAGCACGGCAGCCTCTCCATCCTTTTTATGGCCGCAAACGCCTTATCTCAGCGCGTAAAGGCGTTTGTGTACACGAAAGCATAAACGTGCCATAACGTCCGAAATCGATGCTGCAGAGCATCCAAACCACCTTTGCCATACACAATCCTGGCCCCTGCACACGCCTGAGCCGGAAACTTGTGGATCAGAGGCTCTGGAGGGGCCCGGCGGACCTCCCGTTTCAGGCCGGGCCGCGAGGCTCCTTCGCCGGCCAGCCTCGCCAGCCGTGCCCGGGCAGGTGTCGGGGGGCCATAACATCCGAAATCGGGGTTGGAAGCAAGTCAAACCACCTGGGCCGTAAAATATCTTCTATTCTGCACCTCTCAGAGCAAGAAAGCTGCAAATCAGGGCCTCTGGAGGAGCACGGCAGCCTCTCCATCCTTTTTATGGCCGCAAACGCCTTATCTCAGCGCGTAAAGGCGTTTGTGTACACGAAAGCATAAACGTGCCATAACGTCCGAAATCGATGCTGCAGAGCATCCAAACCACCTTTGCCATACACAATCCTGGCCCCTGCACACGCCTGAGCCGGAAACTTGTGGATCAGAGGCTCTGGAGGGGCCCGGCGGACCTCCCGTTTCAGGCCGTGCCGCGAGGCTCCTTCGCCGTCCAGCCTCGCCAGCCGTGCCCGGGCAGGTGTCGGGGGGCCGTAACATCCGAAATCGGGGTTGGAAGCAAGTCAAACCACCTGAGCCGTAAAATATCTTCTATTCTGCACCTCTCAGAGCAAGAAAGCTGCAAATCAGGGCCTCTGGAGGAGCACGGCAGCCTCTCCATCCTTTTTATGGCCGCAAACGCCTTATCTCAGCGCGTAAAGGCGTTTGTGTACACGAAAGCATAAACGTGCCATAACGTCCGAAATCGATGCTGCAGAGCATCCAAACCACCTTTGCCATACACAATCCTGGCCCCTGCACACGCCTGAGCCGGAAACTTGTGGATCAGAGGCTCTGGAGGGGCCCGGCGGACCTCCCGTTTCAGGCCGTGCCGCGAGGCTCCTTCGCCGTCCAGCCTCGCCAGCCGTGCCCGGGCAGGTGTCGGGGGGCCGTAACATCCGAAATCGGGGTTGGAAGCAAGTCAAACCACCTGAGCCGTAAAATATCTTCTACTCTGCACCTCTCAGAGCAAGAAAGCTGCAAATCAGGGCCTCTGGAGGAGCACGGCAGCCTCTCCATCCTTTTTATGGCCGCAAACGCCTTATCTCAGCGCGTAAAGGCGTTTGTGTACACGAAAGCATAAACGTGCCATAACGTCCGAAATCGATGCTGCAGAGCATCCAAACCACCTTTGCCATACACAATCCTGGCCCCTGCACACGCCTGAGCCGGAAACTTGTGGATCAGAGGCTCTGGAGGGGCCCGGCGGACCTCCCGTTTCAGGCAGGGCCGCGACCGCGAGGCTCCTTCGCCGGCCAGCCTCGCCAGCCGTGCCCGGGCAGGTGTCGGGGGGCCGTAACATCCGAAATCGGGGTTGGAAGCAAGTCAAACCACCTGGGCCGTAAAATATCTTCTACTCTGCACCTCTCAGAGCAAGAAAGCTGCAAATCAGGGCCTCTGGGGGAGAACGGCAGCCTCTCCATCCTTTTTATGGCCGCAAACGCCTTATCTCAGCGCGTAAAGGCGTTTGTGTACACGAAAGCATAAACGTGCCATAACGTCCGAAATCGATGCTGCAGAGCATCCAAACCACCTTTGCCATACACAATCCTGGCCCCTGCACACGCCTGAGCCGGAAACTTGTGGATCAGAGGCTCTGGAGGGGCCCGGCGGACCTCCCGTTTCAGGCAGGGCCGCGACCGCGAGGCTCCTTCGCCGGCCAGCCTCGCCAGCCGTGCCCGGGCAGGTGTCGGGGGGCCGTAACATCCGAAATCGGGGTTGGAAGCAAGTCAAACCACCTGGGCCGTAAAATATCTTCTACTCTGCACCTCTCAGAGCAAGAAAGCTGCAAATCAGGGCCTCTGGAGGAGCACGGCAGCCTCTCCATCCTTTTTATGGCCGCAAACGCCTTATCTCAGCGCGTAAAGGCGTTTGTGTACACGAAAGCATAAACGTGCCATAACGTCCGAAATCGATGCTGCAGAGCATCCAAACCACCTTTGCCATACACAATCCTGGCCCCTGCACACGCCTGAGCCGGAAACTTGTGGATCAGAGGCTCTGGAGGGGCCCGGCGGACCTCCCGTTTCAGGCCGTGCCGCGAGGCTCCTTCGCCGGCCAGCCTCGCCAGCCGTGCCCGGGCAGGTGTCGGGGGGCCGTAACATCCGAAATCGGGGTTGGAAGCAAGTCAAACCACCTGGGCCGTAAAATATCTTCTATTCTGCACCTCTCAGAGCAAGAAAGCTGCAAATCAGGGCCTCTGGAGGAGAACGGCAGCCTCTCCATCCTTTTTATGGCCGCAAACGCCTTATCTCAGCGCGTAAAGGCGTTTGTGTACACGAAAGCATAAACGTGCCATAACGTCCGAAATCGATGCTGCAGAGCATCCAAACCACCTTTGCCATACACAATCCTGGCCCCTGCACACGCCTGAGCCGGAAACTTGTGGATCAGAGGCTCTGGAGGGGCCCGGCGGACCTCCCGTTTCAGGCCGGGCCGCGAGGCTCCTTCGCCGGCCAGCCTCGCCAGCCGTGCCCGGGCAGGTGTCGGGGGGCCGTAACATCCGAAATCGGGGTTGGAAGCAAGTCAAACCACCTGGGCCGTAAAATATCTTCTATTCTGCACCTCTCAGAGCAAGAAAGCTGCAAATCAGGGCCTCTGGGGGAGAACGGCAGCCTCTCCATCCTTTTTATGGCCGCAAACGCCTTATCTCAGCGCGTAAAGGCGTTTGTGTACACGAAAGCATAAACGTGCCATAACGTCCGAAATCGATGCTGCAGAGCATCCAAACCACCTTTGCCATACACAATCCTGGCCCCTGCACACGCCTGAGCCGGAAACTTGTGGATCAGAGGCTCTGGAGGGGCCCGGCGGACCTCCCGTTTCAGGCCGGGCCGCGACCGCGAGGCTCCTTCGCCGGCCAGCCTCGCCAGCCGTGCCCGGGCAGGTGTCGGGGGGCCATAACATCCGAAATCGGGGTTGGAAGCAAGTCAAACCACCTGGGCCGTAAAATATCTTCTATTCTGCACCTCTCAGAGCAAGAAAGCTGCAAATCAGGGCCTCTGGAGGAGAACGGCAGCCTCTCCATCCTTTTTATGGCCGCAAACGCCTTATCTCAGCGCGTAAAGGCGTTTGTGTACACGAAAGCATAAACGTGCCATAACGTCCGAAATCGATGCTGCAGAGCATCCAAACCACCTTTGCCATACACAATCCTGGCCCCTGCACACGCCTGAGCCGGAAACTTGTGGATCAGAGGCTCTGGAGGGGCCCGGCGGACCTCCCGTTTCAGGCCGTGCCGCGAGGCTCCTTCGCCGGCCAGCCTCGCCAGCCGTGCCCGGGCAGGTGTCGGGGGGCCGTAACATCCGAAATCGGGGTTGGAAGCAAGTCAAACCACCTGGGCCGTAAAATATCTTCTACTCTGCACCTCTCAGAGCAAGAAAGCTGCAAATCAGGGCCTCTGGGGGAGAACGGCAGCCTCTCCATCCTTTTTATGGCCGCAAACGCCTTATCTCAGCGCGTAAAGGCGTTTGTGTACACGAAAGCATAAACGTGCCATAACGTCCGAAATCGATGCTGCAGAGCATCCAAACCACCTTTGCCATACACAATCCTGGCCCCTGCACACGCCTGAGCCGGAAACTTGTGGATCAGAGGCTCTGGAGGGGCCCGGCGGACCTCCCGTTTCAGGCAGGGCCGCGACCGCGAGGCTCCTTCGCCGGCCAGCCTCGCCAGCCGTGCCCGGGCAGGTGTCGGGGGGCCGTAACATCCGAAATCGGGGTTGGAAGCAAGTCAAACCACCTGGGCCGTAAAATATCTTCTACTCTGCACCTCTCAGAGCAAGAAAGCTGCAAATCAGGGCCTCTGGAGGAGAACGGCAGCCTCTCCATCCTTTTTATGGCCGCAAACGCCTTATCTCAGCGCGTAAAGGCGTTTGTGTACACGAAAGCATAAACGTGCCATAACGTCCGAAATCGATGCTGCAGAGCATCCAAACCACCTTTGCCATACACAATCCTGGCCCCTGCACACGCCTGAGCCGGAAACTTGTGGATCAGAGGCTCTGGAGGGGCCCGGCGGACCTCCCGTTTCAGGCCGTGCCGCGAGGCTCCTTCGCCGGCCAGCCTCGCCAGCCGTGCCCGGGCAGGTGTCGGGGGGCCATAACATCCGAAATCGGGGTTGGAAGCAAGTCAAACCACCTGGGCCGTAAAATATCTTCTATTCTGCACCTCTCAGAGCAAGAAAGCTGCAAATCAGGGCCTCTGGAGGAGAACGGCAGCCTCTCCATCCTTTTTATGGCCGCAAACGCCTTATCTCAGCGCGTAAAGGCGTTTGTGTACACGAAAGCATAAACGTGCCATAACGTCCGAAATCGATGCTGCAGAGCATCCAAACCACCTTTGCCATACACAATCCTGGCCCCTGCACACGCCTGAGCCGGAAACTTGTGGATCAGAGGCTCTGGAGGGGCCCGGCGGACCTCCCGTTTCAGGCCGGGCCGCGACCGCGAGGCTCCTTCGCCGGCCAGCCTCGCCAGCCGTGCCCGGGCAGGTGTCGGGGGGCCATAACATCCGAAATCGGGGTTGGAAGCAAGTCAAACCACCTGGGCCGTAAAATATCTTCTATTCTGCACCTCTCAGAGCAAGAAAGCTGCAAATCAGGGCCTCTGGAGGAGAACGGCAGCCTCTCCATCCTTTTTATGGCCGCAAACGCCTTATCTCAGCGCGTAAAGGCGTTTGTGTACACGAAAGCATAAACGTGCCATAACGTCCGAAATCGATGCTGCAGAGCATCCAAACCACCTTTGCCATACACAATCCTGGCCCCTGCACACGCCTGAGCAGGAAACTTGTGGATCAGAGGCTCTGGAGGGGCCCGGCGGACCTCCCGTTTCAGGCCGGGCCGCGAGGCTCCTTCGCCGGCCAGCCTCGCCAGCCGTGCCCGGGCAGGTGTCGGGGGGCCGTAACATCCGAAATCGGGGTTGGAAGCAAGTCAAACCACCTGGGCCGTAAAATATCTTCTATTCTGCACCTCTCAGAGCAAGAAAGCTGCAAATCAGGGCCTCTGGGGGAGAACGGCAGCCTCTCCATCCTTTTTATGGCCGCAAACGCCTTATCTCAGCGCGTAAAGGCGTTTGTGTACACGAAAGCATAAACGTGCCATAACGTCCGAAATCGATGCTGCAGAGCATCCAAACCACCTTTGCCATACACAATCCTGGCCCCTGCACACGCCTGAGCAGGAAACTTGTGGATCAGAGGCTCTGGAGGGGCCCGGCGGACCTCCCGTTTCAGGCCGGGCCGCGAGGCTCCTTCGCCGGCCAGCCTCGCCAGCCGTGCCCGGGCAGGTGTCGGGGGGCCGTAACATCCGAAATCGGGGTTGGAAGCAAGTCAAACCACCTGGGCCGTAAAATATCTTCTATTCTGCACCTCTCAGAGCAAGAAAGCTGCAAATCAGGGCCTCTGGAGGAGAACGGCAGCCTCTCCATCCTTTTTATGGCCGCAAACGCCTTATCTCAGCGCGTAAAGGCGTTTGTGTACACGAAAGCATAAACGTGCCATAACGTCCGAAATCGATGCTGCAGAGCATCCAAACCACCTTTGCCATACACAATCCTGGCCCCTGCACACGCCTGAGCCGGAAACTTGTGGATCAGAGGCTCTGGAGGGGCCCGGCGGACCTCCCGTTTCAGGCCGGGCCGCGAGGCTCCTTCGCCGGCCAGCCTCGCCAGCCGTGCCCGGGCAGGTGTTGGGGGGCCATAACATCCGAAATCGGGGTTGGAAGCAAGTCAAACCACCTGGGCCGTAAAATATCTTCTATTCTGCACCTCTCAGAGCAAGAAAGCTGCAAATCAGGGCCTCTGGAGGAGAACGGCAGCCTCTCCATCCTTTTTATGGCCGCAAACGCCTTATCTCAGCGCGTAAAGGCGTTTGTGTACACGAAAGCATAAACGTGCCATAACGTCCGAAATCGATGCTGCAGAGCATCCAAACCACCTTTGCCATACACAATCCTGGCCCCTGCACACGCCTGAGCAGGAAACTTGTGGATCAGAGGCTCTGGAGGGGCCCGGCGGACCTCCCGTTTCAGGCCGGGCCGCGAGGCTCCTTCGCCGGCCAGCCTCGCCAGCCGTGCCCGGGCAGGTGTCGGGGGGCCGTAACATCCGAAATCGGGGTTGGAAGCAAGTCAAACCACCTGGGCCGTAAAATATCTTCTATTCTGCACCTCTCAGAGCAAGAAAGCTGCAAATCAGGGCCTCTTGAGGAGAACGGCAGCCTCTCCATCCTTTTTATGGCCGCAAACGCCTTATCTCAGCGCGTAAAGGCGTTTGTGTACACGAAAGCATAAACGTGCCATAACGTCCGAAATCGATGCTGCAGAGCATCCAAACCACCTTTGCCATACACAATCCTGGCCCCTGCACACGCCTGAGCCGGAAACTTGTGGATCAGAGGCTCTGGAGGGGCCCGGCGGACCTCCCGTTTCAGGCCGGGCCGCGACCGCGAGGCTCCTTCGCCGGCCAGCCTCGCCAGCCGTGCCCGGGCAGGTGTCGGGGGGCCATAACATCCGAAATCGGGGTTGGAAGCAAGTCAAACCACCTGGGCCGTAAAATATCTTCTATTCTGCACCTCTCAGAGCAAGAAAGCTGCAAATCAGGGCCTCTGGAGGAGAACGGCAGCCTCTCCATCCTTTTTATGGCCGCAAACGCCTTATCTCAGCGCGTAAAGGCGTTTGTGTACACGAAAGCATAAACGTGCCATAACGTCCGAAATCGATGCTGCAGAGCATCCAAACCACCTTTGCCATACACAATCCTGGCCCCTGCACACGCCTGAGCCGGAAACTTGTGGATCAGAGGCTCTGGAGGGGCCCGGCGGACCTCCCGTTTCAGGCCGGGCCGCGACCGCGAGGCTCCTTCGCCGGCCAGCCTCGCCAGCCGTGCCCGGGCAGGTGTCGGGGGGCCATAACATCCGAAATCGGGGTTGGAAGCAAGTCAAACCACCTGGGCCGTAAAATATCTTCTATTCTGCACCTCTCAGAGCAAGAAAGCTGCAAATCAGGGCCTCTGGAGGAGAACGGCAGCCTCTCCATCCTTTTTATGGCCGCAAACGCCTTATCTCAGCGCGTAAAGGCGTTTGTGTACACGAAAGCATAAACGTGCCATAACGTCCGAAATCGATGCTGCAGAGCATCCAAACCACCTTTGCCATACACAATCCTGGCCCCTGCACACGCCTGAGCAGGAAACTTGTGGATCAGAGGCTCTGGAGGGGCCCGGCGGACCTCCCGTTTCAGGCCGGGCCGCGAGGCTCCTTCGCCGGCCAGCCTCGCCAGCCGTGCCCGGGCAGGTGTCGGGGGGCCGTAACATCCGAAATCGGGGTTGGAAGCAAGTCAAACCACCTGGGCCGTAAAATATCTTCTATTCTGCACCTCTCAGAGCAAGAAAGCTGCAAATCAGGGCCTCTGGAGGAGAACGGCAGCCTCTCCATCCTTTTTATGGCCGCAAACGCCTTATCTCAGCGCGTAAAGGCGTTTGTGTACACGAAAGCATAAACGTGCCATAACGTCCGAAATCGATGCTGCAGAGCATCCAAACCACCTTTGCCATACACAATCCTGGCCCCTGCACACGCCTGAGCAGGAAACTTGTGGATCAGAGGCTCTGGAGGGGCCCGGCGGACCTCCCGTTTCAGGCCGGGCCGCGAGGCTCCTTCGCCGGCCAGCCTCGCCAGCCGTGCCCGGGCAGGTGTCGGGGGGCCGTAACGTCCGAAATCGGGGTTGGAAGCAAGTCAAACCACCTGGGCCGTAAAATATCTTCTATTCTGCACCTCTCAGAGCAAGAAAGCTGCAAATCAGGGCCTCTGGAGGAGAACGGCAGCCTCTCCATCCTTTTTATGGCCGCAAACGCCTTATCTCAGCGCGTAAAGGCGTTTGTGTACACGAAAGCATAAACGTGCCATAACGTCCGAAATCGATGCTGCAGAGCATCCAAACCACCTTTGCCATACACAATCCTGGCCCCTGCACACGCCTGAGCAGGAAACTTGTGGATCAGAGGCTCTGGAGGGGCCCGGCGGACCTCCCGTTTCAGGCCGGGCCGCGAGGCTCCTTCGCCGGCCAGCCTCGCCAGCCGTGCCCGGGCAGGTGTCGGGGGGCCGTAACATCCGAAATCGGGGTTGGAAGCAAGTCAAACCACCTGGGCCGTAAAATATCTTCTATTCTGCACCTCTCAGAGCAAGAAAGCTGCAAATCAGGGCCTCTGGAGGAGAACGGCAGCCTCTCCATCCTTTTTATGGCCGCAAACGCCTTATCTCAGCGCGTAAAGGCGTTTGTGTACACGAAAGCATAAACGTGCCATAACGTCCGAAATCGATGCTGCAGAGCATCCAAACCACCTTTGCCATACACAATCCTGGCCCCTGCACACGCCTGAGCAGGAAACTTGTGGATCAGAGGCTCTGGAGGGGCCCGGCGGACCTCCCGTTTCAGGCCGGGCCGCGAGGCTCCTTCGCCGGCCAGCCTCGCCAGCCGTGCCCGGGCAGGTGTCGGGGGGCCGTAACATCCGAAATCGGGGTTGGAAGCAAGTCAAACCACCTGGGCCGTAAAATATCTTCTATTCTGCACCTCTCAGAGCAAGAAAGCTGCAAATCAGGGCCTCTGGAGGAGAACGGCAGCCTCTCCATCCTTTTTATGGCCGCAAACGCCTTATCTCAGCGCGTAAAGGCGTTTGTGTACACGAAAGCATAAACGTGCCATAACGTCCGAAATCGATGCTGCAGAGCATCCAAACCACCTTTGGCCCCCACAATCCTGGCCCCTGCACACGCCTGAGCAGGAAACTTGTGGATCAGAGGCTCTGGAGGGGCCCGGCGGACCTCCCGTTTCAGGCCGGGCCGCGAGGCTCCTTCGCCGGCCAGCCTCGCCAGCCGTGCCCGGGCAGGTGTCGGGGGGCCGTAACATCCGAAATCGGGGTTGGAAGCAAGTCAAACCACCTGGGCCGTAAAATATCTTCTATTCTGCACCTCTCAGAGCAAGAAAGCTGCAAATCAGGGCCTCTGGAGGAGAACGGCAGCCTCTCCATCCTTTTTATGGCCGCAAACGCCTTATCTCAGCGCGTAAAGGCGTTTGTGTACACGAAAGCATAAACGTGCCATAACGTCCGAAATCGATGCTGCAGAGCATCCAAACCACCTTTGGCCCCCACAATCCTGGCCCCTGCACACGCCTGAGCAGGAAACTTGTGGATCAGAGGCTCTGGAGGGGCCCGGCGGACCTCCCGTTTCAGGCCGGGCCGCGAGGCTCCTTCGCCGGCCAGCCTCGCCAGCCGTGCCCGGGCAGGTGTCGGGGGGCCGTAACATCCGAAATCGGGGTTGGAAGCAAGTCAAACCACCTGGGCCGTAAAATATCTTCTATTCTGCACCTCTCAGAGCAAGAAAGCTGCAAATCAGGGCCTCTGGAGGAGAACGGCAGCCTCTCCATCCTTTTTATGGCCGCAAACGCCTTATCTCAGCGCGTAAAGGCGTTTGTGTACACGAAAGCATAAACGTGCCATAACGTCCGAAATCGATGCTGCAGAGCATCCAAACCACCTTTGCCATACACAATCCTGGCCCCTGCACACGCCTGAGCAGGAAACTTGTGGATCAGAGGCTCTGGAGGGGCCCGGCGGACCTCCCGTTTCAGGCCGGGCCGCGAGGCTCCTTCGCCGGCCAGCCTCGCCAGCCGTGCCCGGGCAGGTGTCGGGGGGCCGTAACGTCCGAAATCGGGGTTGGAAGCAAGTCAAACCACCTGGGCCGTAAAATATCTTCTATTCTGCACCTCTCAGAGCAAGAAAGCTGCAAATCAGGGCCTCTGGAGGAGAACGGCAGCCTCTCCATCCTTTTTATGGCCGCAAACGCCTTATCTCAGCGCGTAAAGGCGTTTGTGTACACGAAAGCATAAACGTGCCATAACGTCCGAAATCGATGCTGCAGAGCATCCAAACCACCTTTGCCATACACAATCCTGGCCCCTGCACACGCCTGAGCAGGAAACTTGTGGATCAGAGGCTCTGGAGGGGCCCGGCGGACCTCCCGTTTCAGGCCGGGCCGCGAGGCTCCTTCGCCGGCCAGCCTCGCCAGCCGTGCCCGGGCAGGTGTCGGGGGGCCGTAACATCCGAAATCGGGGTTGGAAGCAAGTCAAACCACCTGGGCCGTAAAATATCTTCTATTCTGCACCTCTCAGAGCAAGAAAGCTGCAAATCAGGGCCTCTGGAGGAGAACGGCAGCCTCTCCATCCTTTTTATGGCCGCAAACGCCTTATCTCAGCGCGTAAAGGCGTTTGTGTACACGAAAGCATAAACGTGCCATAACGTCCGAAATCGATGCTGCAGAGCATCCAAACCACCTTTGCCATACACAATCCTGGCCCCTGCACACGCCTGAGCAGGAAACTTGTGGATCAGAGGCTCTGGAGGGGCCCGGCGGACCTCCCGTTTCAGGCCGGGCCGCGAGGCTCCTTCGCCGGCCAGCCTCGCCAGCCGTGCCCGGGCAGGTGTCGGGGGGCCGTAACATCCGAAATCGGGGTTGGAAGCAAGTCAAACCACCTGGGCCGTAAAATATCTTCTATTCTGCACCTCTCAGAGCAAGAAAGCTGCAAATCAGGGCCTCTGGAGGAGAACGGCAGCCTCTCCATCCTTTTTATGGCCGCAAACGCCTTATCTCAGCGCGTAAAGGCGTTTGTGTACACGAAAGCATAAACGTGCCATAACGTCCGAAATCGATGCTGCAGAGCATCCAAACCACCTTTGGCCCCCACAATCCTGGCCCCTGCACACGCCTGAGCAGGAAACTTGTGGATCAGAGGCTCTGGAGGGGCCCGGCGGACCTCCCGTTTCAGGCCGGGCCGCGAGGCTCCTTCGCCGGCCAGCCTCGCCAGCCGTGCCCGGGCAGGTGTCGGGGGGCCGTAACATCCGAAATCGGGGTTGGAAGCAAGTCAAACCACCTGGGCCGTAAAATATCTTCTATTCTGCACCTCTCAGAGCAAGAAAGCTGCAAATCAGGGCCTCTGGAGGAGAACGGCAGCCTCTCCATCCTTTTTATGGCCGCAAACGCCTTATCTCAGCGCGTAAAGGCGTTTGTGTACACGAAAGCATAAACGTGCCATAACGTCCGAAATCGATGCTGCAGAGCATCCAAACCACCTTTGGCCCCCACAATCCTGGCCCCTGCACACGCCTGAGCAGGAAACTTGTGGATCAGAGGCTCTGGAGGGGCCCGGCGGACCTCCCGTTTCAGGCCGGGCCGCGAGGCTCCTTCGCCGGCCAGCCTCGCCAGCCGTGCCCGGGCAGGTGTCGGGGGGCCGTAACATCCGAAATCGGGGTTGGAAGCAAGTCAAACCACCTGGGCCGTAAAATATCTTCTATTCTGCACCTCTCAGAGCAAGAAAGCTGCAAATCAGGGCCTCTGGAGGAGAACGGCAGCCTCTCCATCCTTTTTATGGCCGCAAACGCCTTATCTCAGCGCGTAAAGGCGTTTGTGTACACGAAAGCATAAACGTGCCATAACGTCCGAAATCGATGCTGCAGAGCATCCAAACCACCTTTGCCATACACAATCCTGGCCCCTGCACACGCCTGAGCCGGAAACTTGTGGATCAGAGGCTCTGGAGGGGCCCGGCGGACCTCCCGTTTCAGGCCGGGCCGCGACCGCGAGGCTCCTTCGCCGGCCAGCCTCGCCAGCCGTGCCCGGGCAGGTGTCGGGGGGCCGTAACATCCGAAATCGGGGTTGGAAGCAAGTCAAACCACCTGGGCCGTAAAATATCTTCTATTCTGCACCTCTCAGAGCAAGAAAGCTGCAAATCAGGGCCTCTGGAGGAGAACGGCAGCCTCTCCATCCTTTTTATGGCCGCAAACGCCTTATCTCAGCGCGTAAAGGCGTTTGTGTACACGAAAGCATAAACGTGCCATAACGTCCGAAATCGATGCTGCAGAGCATCCAAACCACCTTTGCCATACACAATCCTGGCCCCTGCACACGCCTGAGCAGGAAACTTGTGGATCAGAGGCTCTGGAGGGGCCCGGCGGACCTCCCGTTTCAGGCCGGGCCGCGAGGCTCCTTCGCCGGCCAGCCTCGCCAGCCGTGCCCGGGCAGGTGTCGGGGGGCCATAACATCCGAAATCGGGGTTGGAAGCAAGTCAAACCACCTGGGCCGTAAAATATCTTCTATTCTGCACCTCTCAGAGCAAGAAAGCTGCAAATCAGGGCCTCTGGAGGAGAACGGCAGCCTCTCCATCCTTTTTATGGCCGCAAACGCCTTATCTCAGCGCGTAAAGGCGTTTGTGTACACGAAAGCATAAACGTGCCATAACGTCCGAAATCGATGCTGCAGAGCATCCAAACCACCTTTGCCATACACAATCCTGGCCCCTGCACACGCCTGAGCCGGAAACTTGTGGATCAGAGGCTCTGGAGGGGCCCGGCGGACCTCCCGTTTCAGGCCGGGCCGCGAGGCTCCTTCGCCGGCCAGCCTCGCCAGCCGTGCCCGGGCGGGTGTCGGGGGGCCGTAACATCCGAAATCGGGGTTGGAAGCAAGTCAAACCACCTGGGCCGTAAAATATCTTCTATTCTGCACCTCTCAGAGCAAGAAAGCTGCAAATCAGGGCCTCTGGGGGAGAACGGCAGCCTCTCCATCCTTTTTATGGCCGCAAACGCCTTATCTCAGCGCGTAAAGGCGTTTGTGTACACGAAAGCATAAACGTGCCATAACGTCCGAAATCGATGCTGCAGAGCATCCAAACCACCTTTGCCATACACAATCCTGGCCCCTGCACACGCCTGAGCAGGAAACTTGTGGATCAGAGGCTCTGGAGGGGCCCGGCGGACCTCCCGTTTCAGGCCGGGCCGCGAGGCTCCTTCGCCGGCCAGCCTCGCCAGCCGTGCCCGGGCAGGTGTCGGGGGGCCGTAACATCCGAAATCGGGGTTGGAAGCAAGTCAAACCACCTGGGCCGTAAAATATCTTCTATTCTGCACCTCTCAGAGCAAGAAAGCTGCAAATCAGGGCCTCTGGAGGAGAACGGCAGCCTCTCCATCCTTTTTATGGCCGCAAACGCCTTATCTCAGCGCGTAAAGGCGTTTGTGTACACGAAAGCATAAACGTGCCATAACGTCCGAAATCGATGCTGCAGAGCATCCAAACCACCTTTGCCATACACAATCCTGGCCCCTGCACACGCCTGAGCAGGAAACTTGTGGATCAGAGGCTCTGGAGGGGCCCGGCGGACCTCCCGTTTCAGGCCGGGCCGCGAGGCTCCTTCGCCGGCCAGCCTCGCCAGCCGTGCCCGGGCAGGTGTCGGGGGGCCGTAACATCCGAAATCGGGGTTGGAAGCAAGTCAAACCACCTGGGCCGTAAAATATCTTCTATTCTGCACCTCTCAGAGCAAGAAAGCTGCAAATCAGGGCCTCTGGAGGAGAACGGCAGCCTCTCCATCCTTTTTATGGCCGCAAACGCCTTATCTCAGCGCGTAAAGGCGTTTGTGTACACGAAAGCATAAACGTGCCATAACGTCCGAAATCGATGCTGCAGAGCATCCAAACCACCTTTGGCCCCCACAATCCTGGCCCCTGCACACGCCTGAGCAGGAAACTTGTGGATCAGAGGCTCTGGAGGGGCCCGGCGGACCTCCCGTTTCAGGCCGGGCCGCGAGGCTCCTTCGCCGGCCAGCCTCGCCAGCCGTGCCCGGGCAGGTGTCGGGGGGCCGTAACATCCGAAATCGGGGTTGGAAGCAAGTCAAACCACCTGGGCCGTAAAATATCTTCTATTCTGCACCTCTCAGAGCAAGAAAGCTGCAAATCAGGGCCTCTGGAGGAGAACGGCAGCCTCTCCATCCTTTTTATGGCCGCAAACGCCTTATCTCAGCGCGTAAAGGCGTTTGTGTACACGAAAGCATAAACGTGCCATAACGTCCGAAATCGATGCTGCAGAGCATCCAAACCACCTTTGGCCCCCACAATCCTGGCCCCTGCACACGCCTGAGCAGGAAACTTGTGGATCAGAGGCTCTGGAGGGGCCCGGCGGACCTCCCGTTTCAGGCCGGGCCGCGAGGCTCCTTCGCCGGCCAGCCTCGCCAGCCGTGCCCGGGCAGGTGTCGGGGGGCCGTAACATCCGAAATCGGGGTTGGAAGCAAGTCAAACCACCTGGGCCGTAAAATATCTTCTATTCTGCACCTCTCAGAGCAAGAAAGCTGCAAATCAGGGCCTCTGGAGGAGAACGGCAGCCTCTCCATCCTTTTTATGGCCGCAAACGCCTTATCTCAGCGCGTAAAGGCGTTTGTGTACACGAAAGCATAAACGTGCCATAACGTCCGAAATCGATGCTGCAGAGCATCCAAACCACCTTTGCCATACACAATCCTGGCCCCTGCACACGCCTGAGCCGGAAACTTGTGGATCAGAGGCTCTGGAGGGGCCCGGCGGACCTCCCGTTTCAGGCCGGGCCGCGACCGCGAGGCTCCTTCGCCGGCCAGCCTCGCCAGCCGTGCCCGGGCAGGTGTCGGGGGGCCGTAACATCCGAAATCGGGGTTGGAAGCAAGTCAAACCACCTGGGCCGTAAAATATCTTCTATTCTGCACCTCTCAGAGCAAGAAAGCTGCAAATCAGGGCCTCTGGAGGAGAACGGCAGCCTCTCCATCCTTTTTATGGCCGCAAACGCCTTATCTCAGCGCGTAAAGGCGTTTGTGTACACGAAAGCATAAACGTGCCATAACGTCCGAAATCGATGCTGCAGAGCATCCAAACCACCTTTGCCATACACAATCCTGGCCCCTGCACACGCCTGAGCAGGAAACTTGTGGATCAGAGGCTCTGGAGGGGCCCGGCGGACCTCCCGTTTCAGGCCGGGCCGCGAGGCTCCTTCGCCGGCCAGCCTCGCCAGCCGTGCCCGGGCAGGTGTCGGGGGGCCATAACATCCGAAATCGGGGTTGGAAGCAAGTCAAACCACCTGGGCCGTAAAATATCTTCTATTCTGCACCTCTCAGAGCAAGAAAGCTGCAAATCAGGGCCTCTGGAGGAGAACGGCAGCCTCTCCATCCTTTTTATGGCCGCAAACGCCTTATCTCAGCGCGTAAAGGCGTTTGTGTACACGAAAGCATAAACGTGCCATAACGTCCGAAATCGATGCTGCAGAGCATCCAAACCACCTTTGCCATACACAATCCTGGCCCCTGCACACGCCTGAGCCGGAAACTTGTGGATCAGAGGCTCTGGAGGGGCCCGGCGGACCTCCCGTTTCAGGCCGGGCCGCGAGGCTCCTTCGCCGGCCAGCCTCGCCAGCCGTGCCCGGGCGGGTGTCGGGGGGCCGTAACATCCGAAATCGGGGTTGGAAGCAAGTCAAACCACCTGGGCCGTAAAATATCTTCTATTCTGCACCTCTCAGAGCAAGAAAGCTGCAAATCAGGGCCTCTGGGGGAGAACGGCAGCCTCTCCATCCTTTTTATGGCCGCAAACGCCTTATCTCAGCGCGTAAAGGCGTTTGTGTACACGAAAGCATAAACGTGCCATAACGTCCGAAATCGATGCTGCAGAGCATCCAAACCACCTTTGCCATACACAATCCTGGCCCCTGCACACGCCTGAGCAGGAAACTTGTGGATCAGAGGCTCTGGAGGGGCCCGGCGGACCTCCCGTTTCAGGCCGGGCCGCGAGGCTCCTTCGCCGGCCAGCCTCGCCAGCCGTGCCCGGGCAGGTGTCGGGGGGCCGTAACATCCGAAATCGGGGTTGGAAGCAAGTCAAACCACCTGGGCCGTAAAATATCTTCTATTCTGCACCTCTCAGAGCAAGAAAGCTGCAAATCAGGGCCTCTGGAGGAGAACGGCAGCCTCTCCATCCTTTTTATGGCCGCAAACGCCTTATCTCAGCGCGTAAAGGCGTTTGTGTACACGAAAGCATAAACGTGCCATAACGTCCGAAATCGATGCTGCAGAGCATCCAAACCACCTTTGCCATACACAATCCTGGCCCCTGCACACGCCTGAGCAGGAAACTTGTGGATCAGAGGCTCTGGAGGGGCCCGGCGGACCTCCCGTTTCAGGCCGGGCCGCGAGGCTCCTTCGCCGGCCAGCCTCGCCAGCCGTGCCCGGGCAGGTGTCGGGGGGCCGTAACATCCGAAATCGGGGTTGGAAGCAAGTCAAACCACCTGGGCCGTAAAATATCTTCTATTCTGCACCTCTCAGAGCAAGAAAGCTGCAAATCAGGGCCTCTGGAGGAGAACGGCAGCCTCTCCATCCTTTTTATGGCCGCAAACGCCTTATCTCAGCGCGTAAAGGCGTTTGTGTACACGAAAGCATAAACGTGCCATAACGTCCGAAATCGATGCTGCAGAGCATCCAAACCACCTTTGGCCCCCACAATCCTGGCCCCTGCACACGCCTGAGCAGGAAACTTGTGGATCAGAGGCTCTGGAGGGGCCCGGCGGACCTCCCGTTTCAGGCCGGGCCGCGAGGCTCCTTCGCCGGCCAGCCTCGCCAGCCGTGCCCGGGCAGGTGTCGGGGGGCCGTAACATCCGAAATCGGGGTTGGAAGCAAGTCAAACCACCTGGGCCGTAAAATATCTTCTATTCTGCACCTCTCAGAGCAAGAAAGCTGCAAATCAGGGCCTCTGGAGGAGAACGGCAGCCTCTCCATCCTTTTTATGGCCGCAAACGCCTTATCTCAGCGCGTAAAGGCGTTTGTGTACACGAAAGCATAAACGTGCCATAACGTCCGAAATCGATGCTGCAGAGCATCCAAACCACCTTTGGCCCCCACAATCCTGGCCCCTGCACACGCCTGAGCAGGAAACTTGTGGATCAGAGGCTCTGGAGGGGCCCGGCGGACCTCCCGTTTCAGGCCGGGCCGCGAGGCTCCTTCGCCGGCCAGCCTCGCCAGCCGTGCCCGGGCAGGTGTCGGGGGGCCGTAACATCCGAAATCGGGGTTGGAAGCAAGTCAAACCACCTGGGCCGTAAAATATCTTCTATTCTGCACCTCTCAGAGCAAGAAAGCTGCAAATCAGGGCCTCTGGAGGAGAACGGCAGCCTCTCCATCCTTTTTATGGCCGCAAACGCCTTATCTCAGCGCGTAAAGGCGTTTGTGTACACGAAAGCATAAACGTGCCATAACGTCCGAAATCGATGCTGCAGAGCATCCAAACCACCTTTGCCATACACAATCCTGGCCCCTGCACACGCCTGAGCCGGAAACTTGTGGATCAGAGGCTCTGGAGGGGCCCGGCGGACCTCCCGTTTCAGGCCGGGCCGCGACCGCGAGGCTCCTTCGCCGGCCAGCCTCGCCAGCCGTGCCCGGGCAGGTGTCGGGGGGCCGTAACATCCGAAATCGGGGTTGGAAGCAAGTCAAACCACCTGGGCCGTAAAATATCTTCTATTCTGCACCTCTCAGAGCAAGAAAGCTGCAAATCAGGGCCTCTGGAGGAGAACGGCAGCCTCTCCATCCTTTTTATGGCCGCAAACGCCTTATCTCAGCGCGTAAAGGCGTTTGTGTACACGAAAGCATAAACGTGCCATAACGTCCGAAATCGATGCTGCAGAGCATCCAAACCACCTTTGCCATACACAATCCTGGCCCCTGCACACGCCTGAGCAGGAAACTTGTGGATCAGAGGCTCTGGAGGGGCCCGGCGGACCTCCCGTTTCAGGCCGGGCCGCGAGGCTCCTTCGCCGGCCAGCCTCGCCAGCCGTGCCCGGGCAGGTGTCGGGGGGCCATAACATCCGAAATCGGGGTTGGAAGCAAGTCAAACCACCTGGGCCGTAAAATATCTTCTATTCTGCACCTCTCAGAGCAAGAAAGCTGCAAATCAGGGCCTCTGGAGGAGAACGGCAGCCTCTCCATCCTTTTTATGGCCGCAAACGCCTTATCTCAGCGCGTAAAGGCGTTTGTGTACACGAAAGCATAAACGTGCCATAACGTCCGAAATCGATGCTGCAGAGCATCCAAACCACCTTTGCCATACACAATCCTGGCCCCTGCACACGCCTGAGCCGGAAACTTGTGGATCAGAGGCTCTGGAGGGGCCCGGCGGACCTCCCGTTTCAGGCCGGGCCGCGAGGCTCCTTCGCCGGCCAGCCTCGCCAGCCGTGCCCGGGCAGGTGTCGGGGGGCCGTAACATCCGAAATCGGGGTTGGAAGCAAGTCAAACCACCTGGGCCGTAAAATATCTTCTATTCTGCACCTCTCAGAGCAAGAAAGCTGCAAATCAGGGCCTCTGGGGGAGAACGGCAGCCTCTCCATCCTTTTTATGGCCGCAAACGCCTTATCTCAGCGCGTAAAGGCGTTTGTGTACACGAAAGCATAAACGTGCCATAACGTCCGAAATCGATGCTGCAGAGCATCCAAACCACCTTTGCCATACACAATCCTGGCCCCTGCACACGCCTGAGCAGGAAACTTGTGGATCAGAGGCTCTGGAGGGGCCCGGCGGACCTCCCGTTTCAGGCCGGGCCGCGACCGCGAGGCTCCTTCGCCGGCCAGCCTCGCCAGCCGTGCCCGGGCAGGTGTCGGGGGGCCATAACATCCGAAATCGGGGTTGGAAGCAAGTCAAACCACCTGGGCCGTAAAATATCTTCTATTCTGCACCTCTCAGAGCAAGAAAGCTGCAAATCAGGGCCTCTGGAGGAGCACGGCAGCCTCTCCATCCTTTTTATGGCCGCAAACGCCTTATCTCAGCGCGTAAAGGCGTTTGTGTACACGAAAGCATAAACGTGCCATAACGTCCGAAATCGATGCTGCAGAGCATCCAAACCACCTTTGCCATACACAATCCTGGCCCCTGCACACGCCTGAGCAGGAAACTTGTGGATCAGAGGCTCTGGAGGGGCCCGGCGGACCTCCCGTTTCAGGCCGGGCCGCGACCGCGAGGCTCCTTCGCCGGCCAGCCTCGCCAGCCGTGCCCGGGCAGGTGTCGGGGGGCCATAACATCCGAAATCGGGGTTGGAAGCAAGTCAAACCACCTGGGCCGTAAAATATCTTCTATTCTGCACCTCTCAGAGCAAGAAAGCTGCAAATCAGGGCCTCTGGAGGAGAACGGCAGCCTCTCCATCCTTTTTATGGCCGCAAACGCCTTATCTCAGCGCGTAAAGGCGTTTGTGTACACGAAAGCATAAACGTGCCATAACGTCCGAAATCGATGCTGCAGAGCATCCAAACCACCTTTGCCATACACAATCCTGGCCCCTGCACACGCCTGAGCCGGAAACTTGTGGATCAGAGGCTCTGGAGGGGCCCGGCGGACCTCCCGTTTCAGGCCGGGCCGCGAGGCTCCTTCGCCGGCCAGCCTCGCCAGCCGTGCCCGGGCAGGTGTCGGGGGGCCGTAACATCCGAAATCGGGGTTGGAAGCAAGTCAAACCACCTGGGCCGTAAAATATCTTCTATTCTGCACCTCTCAGAGCAAGAAAGCTGCAAATCAGGGCCTCTGGGGGAGAACGGCAGCCTCTCCATCCTTTTTATGGCCGCAAACGCCTTATCTCAGCGCGTAAAGGCGTTTGTGTACACGAAAGCATAAACGTGCCATAACGTCCGAAATCGATGCTGCAGAGCATCCAAACCACCTTTGCCATACACAATCCTGGCCCCTGCACACGCCTGAGCCGGAAACTTGTGGATCAGAGGCTCTGGAGGGGCCCGGCGGACCTCCCGTTTCAGGCCGGGCCGCGACCGCGAGGCTCCTTCGCCGGCCAGCCTCGCCAGCCGTGCCCGGGCAGGTGTCGGGGGGCCATAACATCCGAAATCGGGGTTGGAAGCAAGTCAAACCACCTGGGCCGTAAAATATCTTCTATTCTGCACCTCTCAGAGCAAGAAAGCTGCAAATCAGGGCCTCTGGAGGAGAACGGCAGCCTCTCCATCCTTTTTATGGCCGCAAACGCCTTATCTCAGCGCGTAAAGGCGTTTGTGTACACGAAAGCATAAACGTGCCATAACGTCCGAAATCGATGCTGCAGAGCATCCAAACCACCTTTGCCATACACAATCCTGGCCCCTGCACACGCCTGAGCCGGAAACTTGTGGATCAGAGGCTCTGGAGGGGCCCGGCGGACCTCCCGTTTCAGGCCGGGCCGCGACCGCGAGGCTCCTTCGCCGGCCAGCCTCGCCAGCCGTGCCCGGGCAGGTGTCGGGGGGCCATAACATCCGAAATCGGGGTTGGAAGCAAGTCAAACCACCTGGGCCGTAAAATATCTTCTATTCTGCACCTCTCAGAGCAAGAAAGCTGCAAATCAGGGCCTCTGGAGGAGAACGGCAGCCTCTCCATCCTTTTTATGGCCGCAAACGCCTTATCTCAGCGCGTAAAGGCGTTTGTGTACACGAAAGCATAAACGTGCCATAACGTCCGAAATCGATGCTGCAGAGCATCCAAACCACCTTTGCCATACACAATCCTGGCCCCTGCACACGCCTGAGCAGGAAACTTGTGGATCAGAGGCTCTGGAGGGGCCCGGCGGACCTCCCGTTTCAGGCCGGGCCGCGAGGCTCCTTCGCCGGCCAGCCTCGCCAGCCGTGCCCGGGCAGGTGTCGGGGGGCCGTAACATCCGAAATCGGGGTTGGAAGCAAGTCAAACCACCTGGGCCGTAAAATATCTTCTATTCTGCACCTCTCAGAGCAAGAAAGCTGCAAATCAGGGCCTCTGGGGGAGAACGGCAGCCTCTCCATCCTTTTTATGGCCGCAAACGCCTTATCTCAGCGCGTAAAGGCGTTTGTGTACACGAAAGCATAAACGTGCCATAACGTCCGAAATCGATGCTGCAGAGCATCCAAACCACCTTTGCCATACACAATCCTGGCCCCTGCACACGCCTGAGCAGGAAACTTGTGGATCAGAGGCTCTGGAGGGGCCCGGCGGACCTCCCGTTTCAGGCCGGGCCGCGAGGCTCCTTCGCCGGCCAGCCTCGCCAGCCGTGCCCGGGCAGGTGTCGGGGGGCCGTAACATCCGAAATCGGGGTTGGAAGCAAGTCAAACCACCTGGGCCGTAAAATATCTTCTATTCTGCACCTCTCAGAGCAAGAAAGCTGCAAATCAGGGCCTCTGGAGGAGAACGGCAGCCTCTCCATCCTTTTTATGGCCGCAAACGCCTTATCTCAGCGCGTAAAGGCGTTTGTGTACACGAAAGCATAAACGTGCCATAACGTCCGAAATCGATGCTGCAGAGCATCCAAACCACCTTTGCCATACACAATCCTGGCCCCTGCACACGCCTGAGCCGGAAACTTGTGGATCAGAGGCTCTGGAGGGGCCCGGCGGACCTCCCGTTTCAGGCCGGGCCGCGAGGCTCCTTCGCCGGCCAGCCTCGACAGCCGTGCCCGGGCAGGTGTTGGGGGGCCATAACATCCGAAATCGGGGTTGGAAGCAAGTCAAACCACCTGGGCCGTAAAATATCTTCTATTCTGCACCTCTCAGAGCAAGAAAGCTGCAAATCAGGGCCTCTGGAGGAGAACGGCAGCCTCTCCATCCTTTTTATGGCCGCAAACGCCTTATCTCAGCGCGTAAAGGCGTTTGTGTACACGAAAGCATAAACGTGCCATAACGTCCGAAATCGATGCTGCAGAGCATCCAAACCACCTTTGCCATACACAATCCTGGCCCCTGCACACGCCTGAGCCGGAAACTTGTGGATCAGAGGCTCTGGAGGGGCCCGGCGGACCTCCCGTTTCAGGCCGGGCCGCGACCGCGAGGCTCCTTCGCCGGCCAGCCTCGCCAGCCGTGCCCGGGCAGGTGTCGGGGGGCCGTAACATCCGAAATCGGGGTTGGAAGCAAGTCAAACCACCTGGGCCGTAAAATATCTTCTATTCTGCACCTCTCAGAGCAAGAAAGCTGCAAATCAGGGCCTCTGGAGGAGAACGGCAGCCTCTCCATCCTTTTTATGGCCGCAAACGCCTTATCTCAGCGCGTAAAGGCGTTTGTGTACACGAAAGCATAAACGTGCCATAACGTCCGAAATCGATGCTGCAGAGCATCCAAACCACCTTTGCCATACACAATCCTGGCCCCTGCACACGCCTGAGCAGGAAACTTGTGGATCAGAGGCTCTGGAGGGGCCCGGCGGACCTCCCGTTTCAGGCCGGGCCGCGAGGCTCCTTCGCCGGCCAGCCTCGCCAGCCGTGCCCGGGCAGGTGTCGGGGGGCCGTAACATCCGAAATCGGGGTTGGAAGCAAGTCAAACCACCTGGGCCGTAAAATATCTTCTATTCTGCACCTCTCAGAGCAAGAAAGCTGCAAATCAGGGCCTCTGGGGGAGAACGGCAGCCTCTCCATCCTTTTTATGGCCGCAAACGCCTTATCTCAGCGCGTAAAGGCGTTTGTGTACACGAAAGCATAAACGTGCCATAACGTCCGAAATCGATGCTGCAGAGCATCCAAACCACCTTTGCCATACACAATCCTGGCCCCTGCACACGCCTGAGCAGGAAACTTGTGGATCAGAGGCTCTGGAGGGGCCCGGCGGACCTCCCGTTTCAGGCCGGGCCGCGAGGCTCCTTCGCCGGCCAGCCTCGCCAGCCGTGCCCGGGCAGGTGTCGGGGGGCCGTAACATCCGAAATCGGGGTTGGAAGCAAGTCAAACCACCTGGGCCGTAAAATATCTTCTATTCTGCACCTCTCAGAGCAAGAAAGCTGCAAATCAGGGCCTCTGGAGGAGAACGGCAGCCTCTCCATCCTTTTTATGGCCGCAAACGCCTTATCTCAGCGCGTAAAGGCGTTTGTGTACACGAAAGCATAAACGTGCCATAACGTCCGAAATCGATGCTGCAGAGCATCCAAACCACCTTTGCCATACACAATCCTGGCCCCTGCACACGCCTGAGCCGGAAACTTGTGGATCAGAGGCTCTGGAGGGGCCCGGCGGACCTCCCGTTTCAGGCCGGGCCGCGAGGCTCCTTCGCCGGCCAGCCTCGACAGCCGTGCCCGGGCAGGTGTTGGGGGGCCATAACATCCGAAATCGGGGTTGGAAGCAAGTCAAACCACCTGGGCCGTAAAATATCTTCTATTCTGCACCTCTCAGAGCAAGAAAGCTGCAAATCAGGGCCTCTGGAGGAGAACGGCAGCCTCTCCATCCTTTTTATGGCCGCAAACGCCTTATCTCAGCGCGTAAAGGCGTTTGTGTACACGAAAGCATAAACGTGCCATAACGTCCGAAATCGATGCTGCAGAGCATCCAAACCACCTTTGCCATACACAATCCTGGCCCCTGCACACGCCTGAGCAGGAAACTTGTGGATCAGAGGCTCTGGAGGGGCCCGGCGGACCTCCCGTTTCAGGCCGGGCCGCGAGGCTCCTTCGCCGGCCAGCCTCGCCAGCCGTGCCCGGGCAGGTGTCGGGGGGCCGTAACATCCGAAATCGGGGTTGGAAGCAAGTCAAACCACCTGGGCCGTAAAATATCTTCTATTCTGCACCTCTCAGAGCAAGAAAGCTGCAAATCAGGGCCTCTTGAGGAGAACGGCAGCCTCTCCATCCTTTTTATGGCCGCAAACGCCTTATCTCAGCGCGTAAAGGCGTTTGTGTACACGAAAGCATAAACGTGCCATAACGTCCGAAATCGATGCTGCAGAGCATCCAAACCACCTTTGCCATACACAATCCTGGCCCCTGCACACGCCTGAGCCGGAAACTTGTGGATCAGAGGCTCTGGAGGGGCCCGGCGGACCTCCCGTTTCAGGCCGGGCCGCGAGGCTCCTTCGCCGGCCAGCCTCGCCAGCCGTGCCCGGGCAGGTGTCGGGGGGCCGTAACATCCGAAATCGGGGTTGGAAGCAAGTCAAACCACCTGGGCCGTAAAATATCTTCTATTCTGCACCTCTCAGAGCAAGAAAGCTGCAAATCAGGGCCTCTTGAGGAGAACGGCAGCCTCTCCATCCTTTTTATGGCCGCAAACGCCTTATCTCAGCGCGTAAAGGCGTTTGTGTACACGAAAGCATAAACGTGCCATAACGTCCGAAATCGATGCTGCAGAGCATCCAAACCACCTTTGCCATACACAATCCTGGCCCCTGCACACGCCTGAGCAGGAAACTTGTGGATCAGAGGCTCTGGAGGGGCCCGGCGGACCTCCCGTTTCAGGCCGGGCCGCGAGGCTCCTTCGCCGGCCAGCCTCGCCAGCCGTGCCCGGGCAGGTGTCGGGGGGCCGTAACATCCGAAATCGGGGTTGGAAGCAAGTCAAACCACCTGGGCCGTAAAATATCTTCTATTCTGCACCTCTCAGAGCAAGAAAGCTGCAAATCAGGGCCTCTGGAGGAGAACGGCAGCCTCTCCATCCTTTTTATGGCCGCAAACGCCTTATCTCAGCGCGTAAAGGCGTTTGTGTACACGAAAGCATAAACGTGCCATAACGTCCGAAATCGATGCTGCAGAGCATCCAAACCACCTTTGCCATACACAATCCTGGCCCCTGCACACGCCTGAGCAGGAAACTTGTGGATCAGAGGCTCTGGAGGGGCCCGGCGGACCTCCCGTTTCAGGCCGGGCCGCGAGGCTCCTTCGCCGGCCAGCCTCGCCAGCCGTGCCCGGGCAGGTGTCGGGGGGCCGTAACATCCGAAATCGGGGTTGGAAGCAAGTCAAACCACCTGGGCCGTAAAATATCTTCTATTCTGCACCTCTCAGAGCAAGAAAGCTGCAAATCAGGGCCTCTGGAGGAGAACGGCAGCCTCTCCATCCTTTTTATGGCCGCAAACGCCTTATCTCAGCGCGTAAAGGCGTTTGTGTACACGAAAGCATAAACGTGCCATAACGTCCGAAATCGATGCTGCAGAGCATCCAAACCACCTTTGCCATACACAATCCTGGCCCCTGCACACGCCTGAGCAGGAAACTTGTGGATCAGAGGCTCTGGAGGGGCCCGGCGGACCTCCCGTTTCAGGCCGGGCCGCGAGGCTCCTTCGCCGGCCAGCCTCGCCAGCCGTGCCCGGGCAGGTGTCGGGGGGCCATAACATCCGAAATCGGGGTTGGAAGCAAGTCAAACCACCTGGGCCGTAAAATATCTTCTATTCTGCACCTCTCAGAGCAAGAAAGCTGCAAATCAGGGCCTCTGGAGGAGAACGGCAGCCTCTCCATCCTTTTTATGGCCGCAAACGCCTTATCTCAGCGCGTAAAGGCGTTTGTGTACACGAAAGCATAAACGTGCCATAACGTCCGAAATCGATGCTGCAGAGCATCCAAACCACCTTTGCCATACACAATCCTGGCCCCTGCACACGCCTGAGCCGGAAACTTGTGGATCAGAGGCTCTGGAGGGGCCCGGCGGACCTCCCGTTTCAGGCCGGGCCGCGAGGCTCCTTCGCCGGCCAGCCTCGCCAGCCGTGCCCGGGCAGGTGTCGGGGGGCCGTAACATCCGAAATCGGGGTTGGAAGCAAGTCAAACCACCTGGGCCGTAAAATATCTTCTATTCTGCACCTCTCAGAGCAAGAAAGCTGCAAATCAGGGCCTCTGGGGGAGAACGGCAGCCTCTCCATCCTTTTTATGGCCGCAAACGCCTTATCTCAGCGCGTAAAGGCGTTTGTGTACACGAAAGCATAAACGTGCCATAACGTCCGAAATCGATGCTGCAGAGCATCCAAACCACCTTTGCCATACACAATCCTGGCCCCTGCACACGCCTGAGCCGGAAACTTGTGGATCAGAGGCTCTGGAGGGGCCCGGCGGACCTCCCGTTTCAGGCCGGGCCGCGACCGCGAGGCTCCTTCGCCGGCCAGCCTCGCCAGCCGTGCCCGGGCAGGTGTCGGGGGGCCATAACATCCGAAATCGGGGTTGGAAGCAAGTCAAACCACCTGGGCCGTAAAATATCTTCTATTCTGCACCTCTCAGAGCAAGAAAGCTGCAAATCAGGGCCTCTGGAGGAGAACGGCAGCCTCTCCATCCTTTTTATGGCCGCAAACGCCTTATCTCAGCGCGTAAAGGCGTTTGTGTACACGAAAGCATAAACGTGCCATAACGTCCGAAATCGATGCTGCAGAGCATCCAAACCACCTTTGCCATACACAATCCTGGCCCCTGCACACGCCTGAGCCGGAAACTTGTGGATCAGAGGCTCTGGAGGGGCCCGGCGGACCTCCCGTTTCAGGCCGGGCCGCGACCGCGAGGCTCCTTCGCCGGCCAGCCTCGCCAGCCGTGCCCGGGCAGGTGTCGGGGGGCCATAACATCCGAAATCGGGGTTGGAAGCAAGTCAAACCACCTGGGCCGTAAAATATCTTCTATTCTGCACCTCTCAGAGCAAGAAAGCTGCAAATCAGGGCCTCTGGAGGAGAACGGCAGCCTCTCCATCCTTTTTATGGCCGCAAACGCCTTATCTCAGCGCGTAAAGGCGTTTGTGTACACGAAAGCATAAACGTGCCATAACGTCCGAAATCGATGCTGCAGAGCATCCAAACCACCTTTGCCATACACAATCCTGGCCCCTGCACACGCCTGAGCAGGAAACTTGTGGATCAGAGGCTCTGGAGGGGCCCGGCGGACCTCCCGTTTCAGGCCGGGCCGCGAGGCTCCTTCGCCGGCCAGCCTCGCCAGCCGTGCCCGGGCAGGTGTCGGGGGGCCGTAACATCCGAAATCGGGGTTGGAAGCAAGTCAAACCACCTGGGCCGTAAAATATCTTCTATTCTGCACCTCTCAGAGCAAGAAAGCTGCAAATCAGGGCCTCTGGGGGAGAACGGCAGCCTCTCCATCCTTTTTATGGCCGCAAACGCCTTATCTCAGCGCGTAAAGGCGTTTGTGTACACGAAAGCATAAACGTGCCATAACGTCCGAAATCGATGCTGCAGAGCATCCAAACCACCTTTGCCATACACAATCCTGGCCCCTGCACACGCCTGAGCAGGAAACTTGTGGATCAGAGGCTCTGGAGGGGCCCGGCGGACCTCCCGTTTCAGGCCGGGCCGCGAGGCTCCTTCGCCGGCCAGCCTCGCCAGCCGTGCCCGGGCAGGTGTCGGGGGGCCGTAACATCCGAAATCGGGGTTGGAAGCAAGTCAAACCACCTGGGCCGTAAAATATCTTCTATTCTGCACCTCTCAGAGCAAGAAAGCTGCAAATCAGGGCCTCTGGAGGAGAACGGCAGCCTCTCCATCCTTTTTATGGCCGCAAACGCCTTATCTCAGCGCGTAAAGGCTTTTGTGTACACGAAAGCATAAACGTGCCATAACGTCCGAAATCGATGCTGCAGAGCATCCAAACCACCTTTGCCATACACAATCCTGGCCCCTGCACACGCCTGAGCCGGAAACTTGTGGATCAGAGGCTCTGGAGGGGCCCGGCGGACCTCCCGTTTCAGGCCGGGCCGCGACCGCGAGGCTCCTTCGCCGGCCAGCCTCGCCAGCCGTGCCCGGGCAGGTGTCGGGGGGCCGTAACATCCGAAATCGGGGTTGGAAGCAAGTCAAACCACCTGGGCCGTAAAATATCTTCTATTCTGCACCTCTCAGAGCAAGAAAGCTGCAAATCAGGGCCTCTGGAGGAGAACGGCAGCCTCTCCATCCTTTTTATGGCCGCAAACGCCTTATCTCAGCGCGTAAAGGCGTTTGTGTACACGAAAGCATAAACGTGCCATAACGTCCGAAATCGATGCTGCAGAGCATCCAAACCACCTTTGCCATACACAATCCTGGCCCCTGCACACGCCTGAGCAGGAAACTTGTGGATCAGAGGCTCTGGAGGGGCCCGGCGGACCTCCCGTTTCAGGCCGGGCCGCGAGGCTCCTTCGCCGGCCAGCCTCGCCAGCCGTGCCCGGGCAGGTGTCGGGGGGCCGTAACATCCGAAATCGGGGTTGGAAGCAAGTCAAACCACCTGGGCCGTAAAATATCTTCTATTCTGCACCTCTCAGAGCAAGAAAGCTGCAAATCAGGGCCTCTGGGGGAGAACGGCAGCCTCTCCATCCTTTTTATGGCCGCAAACGCCTTATCTCAGCGCGTAAAGGCGTTTGTGTACACGAAAGCATAAACGTGCCATAACGTCCGAAATCGATGCTGCAGAGCATCCAAACCACCTTTGCCATACACAATCCTGGCCCCTGCACACGCCTGAGCAGGAAACTTGTGGATCAGAGGCTCTGGAGGGGCCCGGCGGACCTCCCGTTTCAGGCCGGGCCGCGAGGCTCCTTCGCCGGCCAGCCTCGCCAGCCGTGCCCGGGCAGGTGTCGGGGGGCCGTAACATCCGAAATCGGGGTTGGAAGCAAGTCAAACCACCTGGGCCGTAAAATATCTTCTATTCTGCACCTCTCAGAGCAAGAAAGCTGCAAATCAGGGCCTCTGGAGGAGAACGGCAGCCTCTCCATCCTTTTTATGGCCGCAAACGCCTTATCTCAGCGCGTAAAGGCGTTTGTGTACACGAAAGCATAAACGTGCCATAACGTCCGAAATCGATGCTGCAGAGCATCCAAACCACCTTTGCCATACACAATCCTGGCCCCTGCACACGCCTGAGCAGGAAACTTGTGGATCAGAGGCTCTGGAGGGGCCCGGCGGACCTCCCGTTTCAGGCCGGGCCGCGAGGCTCCTTCGCCGGCCAGCCTCGCCAGCCGTGCCCGGGCAGGTGTCGGGGGGCCGTAACATCCGAAATCGGGGTTGGAAGCAAGTCAAACCACCTGGGCCGTAAAATATCTTCTATTCTGCACCTCTCAGAGCAAGAAAGCTGCAAATCAGGGCCTCTGGAGGAGAACGGCAGCCTCTCCATCCTTTTTATGGCCGCAAACGCCTTATCTCAGCGCGTAAAGGCGTTTGTGTACACGAAAGCATAAACGTGCCATAACGTCCGAAATCGATGCTGCAGAGCATCCAAACCACCTTTGCCATACACAATCCTGGCCCCTGCACACGCCTGAGCAGGAAACTTGTGGATCAGAGGCTCTGGAGGGGCCCGGCGGACCTCCCGTTTCAGGACGGGCCGCGAGGCTCCTTCGCCGGCCAGCCTCGCCAGCCGTGCCCGGGCAGGTGTCGGGGGGCCGTAACATCCGAAATCGGGGTTGGAAGCAAGTCAAACCACCTGGGCCGTAAAATATCTTCTATTCTGCACCTCTCAGAGCAAGAAAGCTGCAAATCAGGGCCTCTGGAGGAGAACGGCAGCCTCTCCATCCTTTTTATGGCCGCAAACGCCTTATCTCAGCGCGTAAAGGCGTTTGTGTACACGAAAGCATAAACGTGCCATAACGTCCGAAATCGATGCTGCAGAGCATCCAAACCACCTTTGCCATACACAATCCTGGCCCCTGCACACGCCTGAGCAGGAAACTTGTGGATCAGAGGCTCTGGAGGGGCCCGGCGGACCTCCCGTTTCAGGCCGGGCCGCGAGGCTCCTTCGCCGGCCAGCCTCGCCAGCCGTGCCCGGGCAGGTGTCGGGGGGCCATAACATCCGAAATCGGGGTTGGAAGCAAGTCAAACCACTTGGGCCGTAAAATATCTTCTATTCTGCACCTCTCAGAGCAAGAAAGCTGCAAATCAGGGCCTCTGGAGGAGAACGGCAGCCTCTCCATCCTTTTTATGGCCGCAAACGCCTTATCTCAGCGCGTAAAGACGTTTGTGTACACGAAAGCATAAACGTGCCATAACGTCCGAAATCGATGCTGCAGAGCATCCAAACCACCTTTGCCATACACAATCCTGGGCCCTGCACACGCCTGAGCAGGAAACTTGTGGATCAGAGGCTCTGGAGGGGCCCGGCGGACCTCCCGTTTCAGGCCGGGCCGCGAGGCTCCTTCGCCGGCCAGCCTCGCCAGCCGTGCCCGGGCAGGTGTCGGGGGGCCATAACATCCGAAATCGGGGTTGGAAGCAAGTCAAACCACCTGGGCCGTAAAATATCTTCTATTCTGCACCTCTCAGAGCAAGAAAGCTGCAAATCAGGGCCTCTGGAGGAGAACGGCAGCCTCTCCATCCTTTTTATGGCCGCAAACGCCTTATCTCAGCGCGTAAAGACGTTTGTGTACACGAAAGCATAAACGTGCCATAACGTCCGAAATCGATGCTGCAGAGCATCCAAACCACCTTTGCCATACACAATCCTGGGCCCTGCACACGCCTGAGCAGGAAACTTGTGCTTGTATATCAAGACTGGTTTGACAGTCGGTTCCCTCTCGTGCGTTTTTAGACTTCATTTTTGAGAATATGTTGATCCGAACATGGTGAGCAGTGTGTCATACTTTTGGGGACAAGCAACCCAGAAGGCGCTCAAGCTTTCAGCACCATGGAGAGCAGGCTTCATGTCACCAGCGGCCTGGATGTCAATCAGTTCACTGTGATTAGCAGCATCACCTTCCCCGTGTTAGCATGACAGCCTCATGAATATGAAGCCTAAAATATCGCTTTCGCCCCTACTGGCTTGCTACCGTACAGGTAATGTCACATGCCATAACATTCAAAAATTGAACAAGTGAAACCATGTTTGCCATAAAATATATCCTATCCTATATAGAGGGAAAAATATGTTTCTACATTTTTCTTCAAGTGAAATGAAACAAACGCCCTCTGAAAAATAGCTTGTGCCAGTAACGTACAGTGAGGCTGGGTAGGCAGGATCAGCCAGAGCTTAAATCGCATACAAAAATATATATTATGTAGAACTCAATATTAAAACCACTGCAAAGTCAGTCAAAATGCCGCTGTCAAAAATGTAGCTAGTTGCTGACATCAGCGGATTATAGCGCGCACACAATTACTGCGAATTAATTTTCAGAGATACACATTCACTTGCATTTCTACAGGATTTACAGCATAGGAGCACCCAAAGATAAGAGCACAACAAGAAATCACCTGTATCCCAATAACACAGGACTTACAGCTCCGGCGCACGTATAAGACCAACATTATAAACACTGCTCGCTCTTGATCAAATACCAGTAAACCTCAAAAATGAGTCTGAAAAGCCTAAAATAGCTTTTGCATGACATCACTCACATAAGCGCACAACATAGGAAGACTTTATAACCAGAGAGAGGGGGGAGAGAGAGAGAGAGAGAGAGAGAGAGAGAGAGAGAGAGAGAGAGAGAGAGAGAACTGCGCTGTCTGCGGTACTAAAAAAGAAGGAGAGAGGAAACAAAAGTTTTGGTGTCGGTGTACCATACAACACCATTAGCAAACAAGTGGAGGGACACTTACTTTATTTGTAGATGAAATCCATGCGTCTGTCCCTCTGCACGAACTTGCTGATAACTTGATTGTAGAAGACGTCCTCCTTGTTTGGCGCATTCTTTGATTTCACAAGTCTCTCCTTTTCAATGGAAATCAGCGCCAATGATGAAAGCCTGTTGTAGTATAAAAATTTATGAGTGCTGCTTATTGATTGAGTGTTTGACAATTTTTCTGATTTTCTTATTGACTGAGTGTTTGACAGTTTTTCTGATTTTCTTAATGCATGCACTGCAGTATCTCTGTTGTTTTTTGACAAGAGTAACCAACAAGTATAACCAAAGAGAAGAGCACTATGCACATGATCTGAAACACTTAAGATGGTGAAGTATTGACACTGAAGCACTGTGACGTATAACCTGTTTAAATGTGAAGTGTAACCCTTTTGAAGAACTGGAATGCACATATAATCACACAGAATGCTGTAAAACAGGTAGATAGCAAAGCACAATGTTTTAAGTAGAATTGGCTCATGTGAGCACACAAGAGTTGTGAAGTAGTGAGCACTTGATTTTTTAGTAAGAGTTTGACGTGATGTGAGAACTATGCACCACCGTGAAAATCTATAACCGTGTGAAATTTATAAAACTTTTAAAAAATATAGTTGAAGAGATCTGTGACATAATGGTCTATAAAAAATAGAATCTCAGCAAAATAGAATCTAATGGATGACAATCCAGGAAAGAATAAAACAAAAAGAAAAGTGTGTAAATGTGTAAAAACAAGACTATTACTACACTATTAGAGTGGAAAAACACCAAAGTTGATAAGAGCAAACACAGCAAAATTTAGGAGGAGCAATACACCATTAGAATGGAAAATCCCCAAACTTGAGACTGCCCCTGGAGTCCAAAAGCATGGAAAATTACACCATTATGTCATAGAGAAAGTTTGGTCAAAATAGGCAGTTCATTCTGCTGCCAAACCTGATGAATCCTGAGCGTTATTGCCTACATCTGTAGAGTAACACTATTTGACCTGATTTGGACCTGAGAATTAGGCAAGTCGTGCACAGTCTTCTGAACAAAGGACAGCGCTGGTGACCGTGACACAACACTGTCCTCTCCACAGACGCAGTGGTAGCAGGTATCGTTAAGACCAGCTTCAATAACTTTGTGGCCTCTGGTACAGTCTCCTGGAGGTCATTGTCTCTCAAAAATGAGAGCAGCTGTACAGGCGACATTCCTTGGATCATTTGTGAACAGTATAATCCCACCAAATCAGACTGTAATATAACCAGGTCGAAGAATCTTGCGTTTTTTGACAGGCTCTTCAGTTTATCAGTGTCAAAATTAGCTGATATCTCTGCAAATTTCTTGCTGTCAACTAAGCCAAGGAAAGCAAGCTCATGTATATTTTCAAATCTGGCCTTCATTTGCACAGTGATGTTGTCAAGTACACAGCAGAACAGCTTGCTAGCTTGCACACACAACCAGTCTTTCTTTTTATACGAACCTGTTTGGAAAGTCCTCACATTTTTTGTCCCTTCCTTTGTAGTAAATCCTTTAGTTGGTTTCCCAGTTAAAATTAAGTTTTTTTCCCCCTCAAAAGTCAAGGTTGAAAATCTTCTCAGATGAGAAATATCCATCTTCGCTAGCCGACATCATTGCGCAGCGGTGACAACAGCATCGCGAGACCTTGGGGTACGCCAGCTTTGAAAACAAACTCTCCTGAGTAGTGGCATTCCTTATACCGTTAAAACAACACACTTCACGTTGTCATTTTTATTTTTACAACAATAAATCAACAATCAAAACAAAATTATAAAAACATATAAAAATATGTATGTATGTTACCAGTTATAATCAAAAATGAGATAAATGCGTTGCATGTTTATTGTTTAATGTGCTCATTCTGTCTGTCAAAATTGTCCTTTCTTGGGCTTCATTTCCCTACACAATAGCGCACTATTGCAACCGTCAACATAACAGAGAATAGCACTGTTAATGCAAGCGCTGCATGTGCAGCAAATAGATACAAACGACAAATAAAAGCGTCAGGCCGTCAAATCAAATCAAATCAAATCAAATTTTATTTGTATAGCCCAAATTCACAAAACACATTTTGCCTCAGAGGGCTTTACAATCTGTACAGGGAGTGACAATAGATGTCACATGTACAGAACAAATCAACAGAGACATATTGTACAATTACAATGAATGATAAAATGATTACAGTATACAGAGTACACAGAGATATGGTAACAATAATGACAGTAACGTCAGTTATGAGAAATGTTACTCTTGATGTATCAGAGGTGTTCTTACAGTTAGATTTAACCAAAAATCCATGTTTGTATTCATCTTTTTTCCCCTGTATAAACCTGTTTTTGTGTGTATTTATTTTGGGGAGCTTTTATTTTGTTAATTTTATTTTGGTAGTTTGGACATTCGTGCTATTCTCCTCCGCTATGCTGTTGTGGTCATTTTTGTTTAAATGTGTGTACGGCACTTTTTGTGTGAGATGATCTCATTGTTTTTTACACAGGTATGCGAGCGCTCCCCTTGTTTTTTTGTGGTGAAAATATGATTTTTGTACATAGGCCTATAGGTTTTGTGTATGTTCATGTTTTCAGTGTAAGACATTTATTAATGAAATATAAAAATTTGCCGTTGGTTGGTGGGAAAATGTATTTGATTTTGTATTGCGGATGTAACTATACGATCGGATTGAAATGTATTTTGATTTATTGATTGTTTTAATAAGAACACTAAATGTGTTATTGAGTAACGGTATGCTATGCTGAGGAGAGGTGTGCGTGTGGGAACAAATGTTGCTGAACTGATCTTATTGTGTTGTACACAGAATAAACCCCAATCCAACTGGCAAAACAACAGATGTCCATTATTGACTACACAATGCAGAGGCCAATTAAAGAAGTGTCAGGCCAGACCGGCTACAGTGGTGCCGTGACCCGGATCCACACTGCTTCAGGCTGATTCATTGCTGCGTCTGGACTTGTGGATCAACATCAGTTTGGTCGCCAGAGGATGCTACTTGACACTCATTCACCTTAAAGGTCCTCAATAGCAAAAAAAAAAAAAAAAAAAAAAAAAAAGACTGTTGTTTCTTCTTCAGTCATTTTATATCTGCTGTTTTGAAATTAAATTTGTCATTTCAGTATATTGTATTGTGTGTAGATAAGTGTACAGATAAAATGACACGTTACTGTGAAAATGGCTGAGCACAGTGTTACAGATTACAGTTTTAGCTTTGCTATTGGGAGGGGGAGCCCTATCAGTGGGTTGCCTTGTACTCCGGTGCGAGGAGCAAGTAATGTAGACTCACCAGCTTTTTGTTCCACCCGCATACTTGGTCATGCAGCCAACCTTAGTCAGGGTGATATGCCTTCAGGTTTCTCAGCCACTAATGATCCAGTTTTGGCCAAAAGGTCAGTGTTCTTCACGTTTCTCACTGTGAGTAATCTAGATTTAGCTGCCATTCTTTCAAATGCACTGTTAATCAAGTTTCTTGCTTAGAAACAAGTAGAATATGATATATTTTATGGCAAACACTTTTTCTTTTCTTTTTTTTTTTTTTATTTATTTAACTTTTTTATTGATTCAGTGTCATCCCATCAGCATTTTACATCTCATACATATGTTTTCCAGGTATACAGAACATAACAGTACTTACAACACATCAGAGAGTTGTAGCTGAAATTTTCTGGAACACCCACCAATACACAAAAATAAAGCTCTTGAGTCAATCAATTGGTCCTTAAAGGTTTGGTCATTTTATTTTTGCAAGAACAGTACTACAAATGCACAAGACAGTCTGCAGAATATGTTCAGAGTGGGGCAGTCCCACACTGATTTTTATTCACTTCTAGGAGTATTTCTCATTATTATGATTTACTTATCTGACTGTCACAGGTGGCTACAATGGAATGTACTCATCACTATCAAACCTCACTAACAAGTGCTGCCTGACCGTGTGAACCAAGGTCAAGTTTATACATGAAACATCTACTGCTACAAACAACTTGCATAATGAAAAATATTTAAGTAAAAGGTACGGAGTAAAACCAAACAAGACTTTAAGGCACACAGCTTTATACTTAAAAACTTTTCAGAATATTACTGAGATCAAACATGACTATATATGGTTATGAAATAACACACAATCATGTAATATACATTTTCCATTACATTTCCCTCCTTTGATAAAAATCACACTATAAGTAAAGAATATTAAAAAAATCAACTTCTCAACAACATCAAATGTGTCAGTTCATGAGGATTCAAAACACATCATCATAATGAGAAACTGACCAACTTAATTTACAAAATGGTATCGTCATCAAAGGAGTCGGAATTTAAGTTTCCCATCACAGAATGGGACCTGTAAAAAGAAGGGTTAACAGTAGGCTCACAGTTCCTCTGATGCCACAGAGGCCTGTATGTCTGAACAGATGCCATGGGCGTGGTCTCTCCATCTTCTGGAGTTGAAGTCATCTTCTTCTGGCCGTGTGTGTGTGTGAATTTATGTGTGGCCTTGGCACGTCTGTATGCCTAGTCTACAGTGAGAGGTTACTAGCACGTCACTGATTATTCTCCTACTGTCGCTGTGGTTGTACCCCCAGGGGGTGAAACTCTTCTGCATTGTGTTGCGTGAATCCAAGTAGCACGTTCTGCGACCTTCACAGCAGTGTGAGTGACCAGGAGGACTTGGAATGGTCCTAACCAGCGATGATGTCTCTAAGACTTTCTCCTGAAGTTCTTTACCACCACGAAATCTCCACGCTTAATGTCATGCAGAGGACCTGAGGCAGCTGAGGGTTGTGCACTGGCAACTGTTGTCTAATGTCACAAAAAGATTTGGTTAAGAATATGCAATACGTTACCAGTTGGTCCTCGCAGAGAGTGGTGTCCATCTGATGTCCAGGTGGCTCTGTTCCCACTCGAGGTGGCTGCAAACAGGATCTCAGAAGGGGACAGGTTAAGTTGCTCACGCTTGCGCATTCTCATGTACATCAAAACAATAGGCAGTGCTTTAGGCCATGACAAGCCTGTTTCCTAGCAGCATTTGCTCAGTTTTGTCTTAATTGTCTGATTTTGGCGTTCAATGGCGCCACCTGCTTTTGGATAGTAAGAACAGTGAGTTTTGAGGTCAAAACCTAAACACTCAGAGACTTGTGCCATCCCAGAGGAAAAATTTACTGCTCAAAGGTTGCTCTTCTACAGCTCGGGAGACAAAATTGAGATCCTCATTTCCGCCTCATGTTGGTTTCTATTTTATCCGATATGTTTCTCTTTTGTTTCTCCTAAAATAGGAGCAATAAGTGAGACAGGGCAACTAGCAACAGGAGCCATACTTGAGACTTAACTGAGATGTCTCATTTATTTCTCAATTGGAACAAAAAATGAGCAATACTAGAGCAATTGTGGAGACACACACACACATGCATGTGCACATGCGCGCGCGCGCACGCACAGACACACATATATATCAAGGAAACTTAAAAATGCTGAAAAAAAAATCCATTTATTAAAATGTCCACTCAAAGCTCTTTTACACTACATATCTCATTCACCCATTCACACACATTCTTACACTGACATTAGCTGCCATGCAAGGTGCCAACCATTCAGACACATCAGTTTGGTTCAGTATCTTTCCCAAGGACGCTTCATGCAGACTGGAGGAGCCAGGGATGGAACTGCCTACCATCTGATTAGTGGACGACCCGCTCTACCTCTGAGCCACAGCCGCCCCAATAGCTGACAATAGCGATCTACAGATTTACTGACCAATAACAATTTTTTTTTTTTTTTAATATTTTTCTTTTGGCCTTTTTATTGGATAGACAGCTGAAGAGAGACAGGAATGTGGGGAGAGAGAGACGGGGAATAACATGTAGCAAAGGGCCACGGGTCGGATTCGAACCCGGGTCGCTACAGAGCTTTCGTACATGGGGCGGACGCTCTACCAACTGAGCTAATCGCCGCCCCACTGGCCAATAACGATTGACTATTTCAGCTAGCTGTGTAATAGTTTCTCAATGTATTTCTCAGAAAGGCTGATTTAAGAACAGTGTCTAACAGTTTTCCACACAGTTGGTAATACACAAGATCCAAAAACTTGCATCTTTAAAATTGACAACAATAATTGGCGATCTTTTCACAAATAAATAAATTTTAAATTTCCTAAACTGGCTCAAAAACAGAATAACAGGCTAAAACTTGTAATACAACAGCTAGTCCCATGTTAACATTTAGAAAATCATAACTATACATTTGCCTCTTCTCAGCAAGACTATATTTTTATAACAGTGTCTGTAAAAGTGTTCAGCAGCACAATAATGCAAAACATTCAACTACTAAAATCTTTGAGCAGCATTTGTGTATGAGGGCTTTTTTGACCATGCAACAAATATCTTTTCCTTTCACGTAACACATTCATCAATCAAGAGTCTTTTCAAGCCTAATGCGGCATTTGTTGATCTTTTTTTTTTTTCATCTTAGTTTTGTCAACCGGTGTCCGTCCATCCATCCAGAGTGCTACAGTGCACAGTGCACAGTGATGGACAATGCTGTTATCCAATGAGATTTTGTAATACTGACGCGTGCGTACATATCTAGGTCAGATCTTCTGGCGCCTACGCTGTGCAGCTTCTGTGTGTGTGTGTACAATTATTTAATATGACTTTTACTGAAGATTAAATTGTTAACTTTGTCATAGCAGCCAAGTATATTTGTATTAATTTTGACTGTATTCAGAAGTAGGAAAAAGTAGTACCTGAACTCTGAATCATGTTCAACCCGATAATAAGGGATTACTATTATAAATAGATTACATTTAGTATTTCAGCATATTCTTGTGTCATCTACCATTTTATTAACATGTTCATAAATGATGACCTCATCATGTTATCAGAAGTTGTACTCAGACAGTCAAAAAAAAAAAAAAGCCATTTATTACCCTCCAGCTACCATTATTATTATTATTATTATTATTATTATTATTATTATTATTATTATTATACCATTAATAATCATTTTCGTTTTCATTTGACAATGTAAAATCAGTAGATAATAAATGACAGATCAGTTTTATATGTTTTGTTTTATTAAGTGGTCTATGAAACAAAGTAGAGTTTTTCACATAAAATATAATTTGTTTTATTACAGTATGGACAACTATTTATTTTCATTCAGTTCATTCAGCCTGCAATGATACAATAATAATTATTAAATAATTGTGAAGGTACTGGTCTGCAGTGAAAAAAAGTGATTTGGTCAGATGAGCCATGTTTTTTTCTAACATTACTTTAAGTCTAGATGAGAAACCAGTGAGCACTTGCAGAGAGCACTGACTGAGATGAACCTGAGATTCATGAATTGAGGAGGCTGGATGAGAGTAGACTGAGTTCACAGAGAGACCTCTCTTACTTTGCCTGAGATCAAAAAGAGACACAAATGTTGAGAAAAATCTGAGAATTAATTTAGAGCTTGATGAGATCTTTTTTTAAACTTGGGAGGAGTCTAAGTTGAGATTTTGTGCATCGTATTGCTCCTGAGAAGAAACTGAGAAAGAGGAGAAATAAGCCATGGTCTCATTTTGGTTTCACATAGCTCTCATAGTTGTCTCTGAGAAATAAATGAAACACTATTAAGATATCTTCTCTGATTTTCTTTTCCTCTGGGATGGCTTCGTTCACGAAATGGGGACAATTGTCTGATGGAATTTTCTCTGGAATTCCCCATCTAGGAATTATCTCTGTGAGTAATGCTTTTGCCACAACTGATGCAGTGGCATGTTTTGACAGAAACATTTCAACCTATTTAGAAAACATATCAACCATAGTTAGACAATATTTCTTCCCTTCAGCTGGGTTGAGTTCAATGAAATCCATCATCAGATGTTGGAATGGTCTGATTGTAGGTGGGTGTGCTGCAATTTGTGACAGTGGTTTTGTTTTGCCCATGTTATTTTTGGCACGAAATCTGCTGCAAAGGTGATAAAACCTTTTGTGTACCAATCAGCCCGAATGACTACGCACATACCTGCTTTTGAGACATGATCCAACCCATGTGAGAGTTTGGCAAAGCATGGATACAATTTCTTTGGCAGACACGGTTTATCATCTGGTTCGTACCACACACCCTCCTTTTAATAGCAGTTATTCTGAGTCCACAGCTTCTTTTCTGCCGGTGTAACAAAACAGCTGAGATCAGAAAGACAAGCAACAGAATGTGACAATAGGGCAGTGGTTTTATGTTTGACATTAACAGCAAGTCGAGCTGCTACTATGGCAGCTACATCTGCTCGAGCATCCCCTCTGGAAATCACATCCTCAGATGATGTATGTGCTGCACATTTACAGACAGATCTGTTTCGGAAGCAAAATAGCCTCTAACAAAGCAGATATCTTATCATGATGCAAAATTGGTTTGCCATCAGATTTTAGAATTTTTTTGTGTTTTCACAAGGTTCCAAAAATCGTGAAAGACACCAAAGGCATACCTTGAGATGGTGTAGACAGTCACTGTTTTACCTTCTGCCAATTTGCATGCTTCTGTCAAGGCCACCAGCTCTGCTGCCTTGTGCTGAGTAATGAGAAGGCAGAGGAGAAGATTGTACAACACCATGATCATCAACAACAGCATAACCAGTCTGACATCCTGTGTCTGCGTCCCATGATGCAGACCCATCCACATAGAAAACTAGGTCAGGGTTGTTCAGGGGTGTATCTGAAAGGTCAGGTCATGGTGTACATACGTGTTGAACTTCAGCTTCACAGCTGTGTGGCTCTCCATCTGAGACAATGAGGTAAAGCCTTAGCAACAGGATCAAGAGTGCATGAAAAATAAGCACAGGCTTTAAATGTGATCTGTGTTTTTGTAACAGAACACTTCCCTCATCATCGTCATACATCCCTCGTTTTCGTCCACACATTGAACAAACGGTTTATCAGGGTCTGGAACCCCTAAAGTTGGAGCGGACTGTAGAGCTTTCTTCAAGTTGACAAAAGATGTCTCAGCCTCAGGTGTCCAGGTGATTTTGGAGGAGGTTGTGAGGCCCCTAGCATGTGTGATATCTTAAAGGACACGTGACCCAAAAGGTGACCTCCTGCTGTACGAACTGTAGCTTACTCAGGCTTGCTGACACAGGTGTTGCAGGAGGGCAACAGTATCCGTCTCGCACTGCTCCTTAGTGGGAAAAGCGATAAGAAGGTCATCAATATACTGTAAGAGAGCAGAGCCTTCAGAAAGAGACAGGGATAAGCTTCTGGACAAGGCTGCACTGTAGAGAGATGGAGAGGAAGTGAAGCCTTGACACATTCTAGTGAAAGTGTAAGGTTTACCATCAAACAGGAATGCAAACCAGAACTGCGAATCTTTATGAACTGGAACAGAGAAGAACGCATTAGACAAATCAACCACAGAGAAATACTGAGAGCCCTCTGGAACCTGTGAGATGATTGTGTAAGGATTTGGAACATTTGGAGCAGGTGAAGAGACTGCAGCATTAACAGCTTGCAGGTCTTGAACAAAACGCCATTCATCTGGTTGGCCTTTAGGTCTGATTTTTTTTTACAGGAAAAATAGGAGTCTGTACTGGAGAGTCCTCACAGGGAACAATAACAGTGGAACTGTTGGGTCTCTGTAAATAATATTATAAAGAGTACGGTCTAGACCTGCTCTGCATGAAAAGTGTCATGAGATAACTTCTGTTATGATATGGCGCTATATAAATAAAATTAATTTGAATTGAATTGAATTGAATTAACTCCTGCTTTTAGTAGGGAGTGAAAAACAGGGCGGATGCTTCCTTCTTCAAGGGATATTGTTTCACCACAGGTCTGTAATCAGATTTTAGGGTGATCTGAACAGGATTACAGTTTTTTATCAGACCCACGTATTTGCAGTTTGCCCATAATTCAGGGGGAACCTGATTCAAAAGTGGGGAAATGTCACTGGGACTGCAGGCAGTGAGGTGATGTGAATTATCTTTTTCAAAAAGATGCACAGAGTACAAGCAATTTATCTTAGTTTGCAGTGGTCTTTTAAATGCCCCCAGAGATTGAGAATAACATGCACCATTTTCTGGCATGGGAGTCCAATTTTAGGCATGCACACATCAATTAACAAATGGGCTTAAATCTCTCCAGGTTTTGAAATGGAGATGTGTGGGAGTGAACCGTATATGTCATAAAATTTGAGTTGTTTCTCAGTCAGAGAAACAGCAGCTGCGCATTCAGTTTCTGTCCAGTACAAGTTGATAGTCAAGTTGGCTGTCATTTAAGTTGCTAAAAAATGTTTTTGCGTAGTCAGTGTCTGGTCTGTCTGAGACATGAGCAGTGCAATGTATTTGTATTATCTGCATATCTGGAAACCCTCAATCCATCAGGCGTTGAGATGAGGACAATGTTAAATGTGCACATCAAATCACGTTTCCCTATCCATATCGTTAGGTTTGGGAATGCCACAATATTGTTCAAACACACCACACAGTCTGTGATAATATTCTTCAGTGTTTTCTTCTTTATTTTGTGTGCATTGTTGGATGGTTGTCATGCAGACTTTCTGTGGAAATGCAAGTTCAATAGCTGTGCTGATTCCAACAACCCACCTCTTATATGCTCCGGCTGCACTCCATTCTGATTGCTCTTGGTGATAGTCACCATCCAGGTTGGAGACGATTTTCTGAAACTGGTCGCTGCTGAGTCTGTTCTTCAGTAGTCGTCGTAACTCGTGCGACGTGGGACTCCAGTTTCTGCAGAAAGACACCAAGGCTTCACCAAACCGGCGCCCACCAGATTCCAGGGAGGGAAGATGTTTTCCATCATCTGTCCATCCTCTGTGGACTCGTATGGGACCTGTTGGACCTGGATACTCAACCATAGGCATATTGTAGTTAGGGTGGAGCAAGGATGGGCGGAATGGGTTTGTTGGGTGTGGTGTTACCATAGTTGTACTGTCAGCTGGATCAGGCTGGTACACGACTCCTGTGCGTGTGTGACTGGGTGAGAGCATTTGACATAGATGATGAGGCAGAGGAGGCTGAAGTGCCATCTGTGCATTTGTGGGTAATTACCTCTTCAGATCTGGTTCCTCCAGATGCAGACCTCTCATCCTGTTCCTTGGTTGTTGAAGATATCGATCCATATGACGGGGGTGGGGGAGGTGGTGGTGGTGGAGGTCGGAAGGCATACGTGCTTCATCGTACTTGTGCTGGAGGGCTGTCAGCTCACTTTTTGCCTCGGCATACGGAGATGGAGCAGAGGGAGAAGGTTTACGTGTGTCAGTAGCAAAGCATTCTTTCCATAACTTTGTTTCTGAACATTTAGGCATTTCTCTCACTGTCTGTTGTCGTTCCCTATGTCAGACATACTTCCTTCATCCACATTTTCCAGCTTTCTTTGTGACCATCTATCTCTTCTAAATCCTTTCTCATAATTTTGTTCTTCATTCTTATCTCATTTTTTGCAGCTTCTATTTTCTCCTTTAACACCTCCAGCTTTGTTATACTAAAACTCCCTTCTTTTGGGAAACCCCACTTCTCAACCCACACGTAGAAAAATGGTACCCATTTATCGCCATATTTCTTTTCATGCTTTGACAACATGGAGAATCAGGACACTCTCTCACAATCTTGATGATGAGAGACGACCCCATTTTCCTTAGGAGTCTGCACGCGCCTTTAATCTTAGAAACGTCTTCCTAAGATGTCCAGTTTTGCCTAGGTAACTGACTGGCCTATTCTGATGTGCTCTATTTTAATCTTGTACCTGAGATTTTCCCTGTAGAGTATTTACTACTTAATACAAACACTATCATTAAATCTCTTAACAGAGATTTTCAGTGTAAAGTCCTTAGCACACTTGTCATAAGACGTGAACAGAATAACCTTCTTCTCCATAGTTCAAAGACTGATTTACTCAATCAAAAATTGATCTTTAGCTTCATTTAACAATTGAAAATGTGCTTACCCTGAATTTAGGATGTTGTCTGTTAATTTGAGTTCGCTGGACCTTGAGGTGACAGTTTCTAGGTCCACGGAGAGGGTCCTCGAGTCTCGAATGAACTGAGGTGGAGATGAGACAAATTTGATCAGTCTCAGATGGCCAGTCACCTTGTCTAGGTCCTGAGCGATCAGCCTGAGATCTCACTTCTGACACCAAGTTTGTTGCTGAAATTTTATGGAAAACACCCACCAATACACAAAAATAAAGATCTTGAGTCAATCAATTGGTCCTTAAAGGTTTTGTCATTTTATTCGTGCAAGAGGATGTTCTGCAGAATATGTTCAGAGTGGGGCAGTCCAACGCTGATTCTTATTCACTTCTAGGAGTATTTCTCATTATGATTTACTTATCTAACTGTCATAGGTGGCTACAATGGAATGTACTCATCACTATCAAACCTCACTAACAAGCTCTGCCTGACCGTGTGAACCAAGGTCAAGTTTATACAGCAAACAACTACTGCTACAAACCACTTGCATAAATGAGAGAAATATTTTTAAGTGAAAGGTACTGAGTAAAACCAAACAAGACTATAAGGCTGTTTTATACTTAAAAACTTTTCAGAATATTACTGAGATCAAACATGGCTGTACATGGTTATAAAAAAGAACAAACAATCATGTAATATAAATTTTCCATTACACCCCATTTCTATTTCTACACATAGTCTGGCTGACTGGGGGCTGACTGGAATCTGACTCTGTGTACAGTCCAAACAGCATGTCAACGGGAAGCCTAGGTGATCTCGCAAACAGAGGATAGAATGGTGAGTAACCTGTCACTTCACAACGGGTACAGTTATAGGCATACACAAGTTTGTTCAGAGACTCTTTCCAGTTCACTTTCTGTGTTTCAGTCAGCATCTTAAGCATTTGCAGCAATGTTCTGTTCATGGTGATTAGGTGTTGTTCTGGACCGGCCATGCCACTGAGTTTCTTTAAGTGAGTGAATTGACTGATTTTCAAACTCTCCCCCTTGGTCATGATGAATGCGGGAAGGAAACCCTAACTTGAGAGCAAAGTCACTGAAGATGAGGTTTGCAACAGTTTTTCCTGACATTGATGTGGTGGCATACGCTTGAACAAAACGGGTGAAATGGTCAACAATGACAAGGATGTACTCGTATCCACCTTTGCATCAGTCAAGGTGGAGGAAATCAATACATACGAGTTCAAATGGCTGTGTCGTCACAATATTTGTCAAGGGAGTTCTTATTTTATGGCATGGCTTTATCTGCTTAAGACAGGTGCAAGCTTTTGTCACATAGTACTCAATGTCAGACTGCATATAGGGCCAGAAGAAGCGTTCACGTACTAGAGATACTGTGCGGTCAGCACCTTGGTGTCCCATGTTATTGTGCAGCTCTTCCAGTACTTTTGATTGTACTGTTCTGGTAGGACCACTGTCTGTGGGCTTTGGTTGTCCTGTACAGAATACCGTCACTGTGTATTGTCAGCTTTTCCCATTTTCTGAACAGACATTTTGTCTTTGGGCTGAATCTCTTTAGCTCTCTAGTTAGCGGTTTGGAGGCTAACAGTTTACTATCTAGCATGGGACAGATGCATGGGTCAGATTTTTGTCTCCTCAGAACATTCTCTCATCAGTGACTCTGCATCCAGCGGCATCCTTGACAAAGCATCTGCATCACTGGTCTCTTTCCCTGGACTGTACTTTATCGTAAGGTGAAAATCAGCCAACTCTGCAACCCACCTGGAAGTGGTTGCGTTCAGTTTTGCAGTGGACAGGATGTACGTGAGCAGGTTATTGTCACTACAGTGAAGGTTGGAGCATAGTACAAATAATCCTGAAACTTATATACTATATACTTAATACTATATACTTCATACTGCTCCCAAGCCTTGATGGGATGCATCAGTGTGCACTATGAACGGCGAGTGAAATCAGGGAACCCTAACACTGGTGGATGGAGCAAACAGTCAATTAGCTGTTCAAGTGCCTGCCGGTGCTGGTCGGTCCATGTGATTGGCTTGTTCGAGGGCACAACATGACTCATTTTCTTTTTCTCATTTTCTGTTTTTGGTTTTCTTGTTTTATCAGAGATCTCATTTGAATCTGCTTTCAAGAGATCATACAGACAACTGGCCTTTCTGGAAAAGTCTTCAACTCTACTGCCCCCTGCAGAGACTAATCTCCCCAAATAACAGACTTCAGGTTTAAAGAGGTCACACTTATTTGGTTTGAGTTTGATGCCATACTCTCTGAGACGTTTCAACACTTTTCGCACATCCTCCACATGATTTTCAAAGCTTTTGCTGAAAACCAGTGTGTCGTCCAGATAAGGGATGCAGATGTCATCCCGGAGCCCTTCCAAACATTCCTCCATACAACACTGGAAAGCAGCAGGGGCGTTCATGAGGCCGAAAGGGATGTGTATCCACTCATAGAGTCCCCATGGAGTAACAAAAGCTGTCATTGGTCTGCTTTCTTCAGAGATTAATCCCTGGTGGTAAGCTTTTCCCTTGTCCAGGAGAGAGAACCAGGAATTACCACCCAGACTGTCCCACGATGTCTTGGACCCAAGGGATGGGCTGGCAGTCGGGATGGGTCTTACTGTTCAGGTCTCTGTAATCCATACACTTCCTAACCCAGCCCTGTGCTATTAGGCCATGGAGGTAACCTTTTATCTCCTGGTACAGTGGCCTGGGTACTGACATGTCTGTGCGTTTCACTGGTTCTGAGTCTTTAAGAGAGATGGTCATTTGCAATCTTTCAATACAGTCAATATCATTGTCTGATCTTGAGAGTGAATGGCACTCTTCTCTAAGCATTTGTCTAACTACCTGTCTCTGTTCTTCTTTCAAGTGACTTACATCTACAGGTTGATCCCACTGTTCAGTAGCATTACATGGGGTCTGGATGCTGGTGTGGTTCACTGTAGCTGGTGTTGAAGACTTTTCAAGAATCTGGGCAGGTAACACAGTCATTACGGTTTGTACTGTGCCAATTATAGTGCGCCCTGGCAAAATATTGTCGTGGTCATTTGGGTTAGAAACATCAACAGTGATGACTGGAAAAACACCTTTCTTGACTCTGACTTATGTGTCATAGAACTCAAGACCATCTGTCTGGCCACTGGGGGTTCAGATCTGGCTGAAACAACATGGTCGTGTCATCTTTAAAGGGCTGGGCAGCTACACGACACTCAATCTGAATGCTACTGTATTTTGGTACTGCAGCCATCTCTTTCTTTGTTTTCACTGCTCTACCTGTTCTGCATTAACAGCCTGTATAAAAGCTCCCACCTTGTTTCTTTTGAGACTTATAGATTTATAAATCTTTGAGACTAGAAATATTTCTTCACAGCACTGTATTGTTTGGTCTTTTCAGTCTTTCCTAAGATATGCTCGATTACATTAAAACCTATGATGGGATGGGACAGGTGACAGGCTTTCATCACAAGCACTGGAATCAGCAGTTCATTTGTTTGGTCAGTTTCTGAGGTGAGCCGGAAGGTTGTCTCAATCCATCCCAAATAAGGCATTTCAGTTCCATTTGCTGCAGTCAATGTGAGATCAGGTGAGTCCAGAATTTCTGAAACATCTCTCAGTCTTAAACTCGGTAAGTATTCCTCTTTCCATTTTTTATTAATGACTGACGCCTGGGACCCTGTGTCCCATAAAGCTTGGAGTTGGTGACCATTCAGATAACATTCAACAAGACACTGCCTGCCAACTAGTAAAGTGACTTTGTGCACTTTTGTCTTTACAGGGAGACTTTCCATTACCATTGTTAGTTATCAGGTGAGTGCATTTCTTTTTGTGTTCAGTCCAATGTTGTTTTGACATGCTCTGGAGCAATATAGTATCTCTTTCCAGGATGAGCATTGCTTCAGCTTCTTTGATGAATCTTTCTGGCCACAATTTGCACAGTTCTGGGACGTTTCACTGGCTATGGTTAACACTTGTCCTTCAGTGGCAACCTCGTTTAAAGGGGCCTCTCTTGATGGTCTGACTCCTCTGATTTTACATCCAGTTTGGAAATGTTCTCCACTCCCGCACTGGTGTGTACAACATTCATCTGATCTGGTCTGCTGGCAGGCAAAGCACCTCCTTGGGACATCAGCAGAGTAGTTGGTGTACAGGTGAGGGGCATACTGGTGCTTGGGGCTGGCTCTGGCTGCTATAATACTGCAGCTGGGGAACTAACTGGGGGTCTCTACCTGGCATCCTCGATGAAGGTGGGCCATAGGACTGGGACTGAAACATAGGCTGCTGTAGTGTCTCTCTAATCTGACCTATTTCTGCACTAAGACCCTTAAGAGAAGCAACACCTGTCTTAAGTTCTGCTAACTTTGTGTCTGTCTTGGTGCCTGTCTGTCTGTCTGTGTCTCTGTCTTTCTGTATCTCTGTGTCTGTGTCTTTCTGTCTGTCTGTCTGTATCTGTCAGTGTTTCTGTCTGTCTGTCTTTCTGGGTGGGTGTCTGTCTGTGTCTCTGTCTGTCTGTCTGACTGTCTATCTGTCTGTGTGTGGGGGTGTCTGTCTGTCTGTGTCTCTCTCTGTCTGGGTGTCTGTCTGTCTTTCTGTGTCGCTGTCTGTCTGGGTGTCTGTCTGTCTATGTCTCTTTCTTTCTGTCTGTCTTTCTGTATCTCTGTCTGTCTGTGTCTCTGTCTTTCTGCCTGTCTGTGTCTCTGTCTGTCTGTCTCTATCTTTCTGGGTGGGTGTCTGTCTGTGTCTCTGTCTCTGTCTGACTGTCTATCTGTCTGTGGGTGGGGGTTTCTGTCTGTCTGGGTGTCTGTCTGTGTCGGGGTCTGGGTGTCTGTCTGTATTGGTGTCTGGGTGACTGTCTGGGTGTCTCTGTCTCTGTCTGTCTGTCAGGATGCTTGTCTGTCTGAGACTCTGTCTGTCTGGGTGTCTGTCTGTCTGGGTGTCTGTCTGTCTTGGTGTCTGTCTGTCTGTGTCTCTGTCTGTCTGTGTATCTGTGACTCTGTCTGTGTCTCTGTCTCTGTCTGGATGTCTGTCTGTCTGTCTGCCTGTCTGTGTCTCTGTCTGGGTGTCTGTCTGTGTCTCTGTCAGTCTCTGTCTCTGTATGTCTGGGTGTCTGTCTGTCTGTGTCTCTTTCTGGATGTCTGTCTGTCTGGGTGTCTATCTCTCTGGGTATCTGTCTCTGTCTCTGTCTGGTATCTCTCTGTCTGTCTGGGTGTCTGTCTGTCTGGGTGTCTGTCTGTCTTGGTGTCTGTCTGTCTGTGTCTCTGTCTGTCTGTGTGTCTGTGACTCTGTCTGTGTCTCTGTCTCTGTCTGGATGTCTGTCTGTCTGCCTGTCTGTGTCTCTGTCTGGGTGTCTGTCTGTGTCTCTGTCAGTCTCTGTCTCTGTATGTCTGGGTGTCTGTCTGTCTGTGTCTCTTTCTGGATGTCTGTCTGTCTGGGTGTCTATCTCTCTGGGTATCTGTCTCTGTCTCTGTCTGGTATCTCTCTGTCTGTCTGGGTGTTTGTCTGGGTGTCTTTCTCTCTGTCTGTCTGTGTCTCTGTCTGGGTGTCTGTCTGTGTGCCTATCTGTGTCTCTGTCTGGGTGTCTGTGTCTCTGTCTATGCCTCTGTCTGTCTGGGTGTCTGTCTTTCTGTGTCTCTCTCTGTCTGGGTGTCTATCTGTCTGTGTCCCTGTCTGTCTGTCTGTTTCTCTGTGTCTCTGTATGGTCTAATTCTGTCTGTTTGTGTCTCTGTCTGGATATCTGTCTGTCTGTGTCTTTCTCTGGGTGTTTGTCTGTCTGTCTGTCTGTGTCTCTGTCTAGGTGTCTGAGTCTGTCTGGGTATGTGTCTGTCTGTCTGCCTGGGTCTCTGTCTGCATCTCTCTCTGTCTGGGTCTCAGTCCGTCTGTCTGTCTTTGTCTCTGTCTGTCTGGGTGTCTGTCTAACTGTGTCTCTGTATGTCTGTCTGTCTGTCTGTCTGTCTTTCTGGGCGTCTGTCTGTCTGTGTCTCTGTCTGGGTGTCTGTCTGTGTCTCAGTCTGTCTAGGAGTCTGTCTGTCTGTGTGTTTGTCTGTCTGGGCTTCTCCCTGTTTGTGTGTCTGTCTGTCTGTCTGTCTGTCTGTCTGTCTCTCTGTCTGTCTATCTGTCTGGGCTTCTCCCTATCTGCGTTGTCTGTCTGTCTGTCTGTCTATCTGTCTGTCTGTGTGTCTGTGTCTATTTCTGTCTGTTTTTCTGTCTGGGTCTCTGTCTGTCTAGGTCTCTGTCTGGAAGTCTGTCTGTCTGTCTCTGTCTCTGTCTTTCTGGGTGTGTCTGTGTCTGTCGGCCTTTCTGTCTGTCTGTCTGTCTGTCTGTCTGTCTGCCTGTGTGTATGTCTGCCCGTGCCTCTGTCTGTCTGTGTGTCTGTCACTGTGTCTGTCTGTCTGTGTCTCTGTCAGTATGTCTCTGTCTGTCTGTCTGTGACTCTTTCTGTCTGTCTGGGTGGGTGTCTGTCTGTCGTGTCTCTGTCTGTCTGTCTGGGTGTCTGTCTGGTTGTCTGTCTGTCAGTCTTTCTGTCTGTGTCTCTGTCTGGGTGACTGCCTGTCTGTCTGGGTGTCTGTCTGTGTCTTAGTCTGTTGTGGTGCCTGTCTGTCTGTGTGTCTGTCTGTCTGGGCTTATCCCTGTCTGGATGTCTGTCTGTCTGTCTGGGCTTTTCCCTATCTGGGTGTCTATCTGTCTGTCTGGGTGTCTGTGTCTGTTTCTGTGTGTGTCTGTCTGTCTGGATGTCGGTCTGTCTGTCTGGGTGTCTGTCTGTCTGAGTCTCTGTCTCTCTGTGTCTCTGTCTGTCTGTGTCTCTGTCCGGATGTCTGTCTGTCTGTGTCTGTGTGTCTGTGTGTCTGTGTCTGTCTGGTTGTCAGTCTGTCTGTCTGTGTCTCTGTCTGTCTGGGTATCAGTCTGTGTCTCAGTCTGTCTAAGTGTCTGTCTGTCTGTGTGTCTGTCTGTCTGGGCTTCTCCCTATCTGGGTGTCTGTCTGTCTGTCTTGGTGTCTCTCTGTCTGTGTCTCTGTCTGTCTGGGTGTCTGTCTGTCTGTGTCTCTTTCTGTCTGCGTGTCAGTCTGTCTACTGTTTCTCTGTCTAGGTGACTGTCTGTCTGTGTTTCTGTGTTTCTGTGTTTGTTTCGGGCGGCTGTGGCTTGGAGGTAGAGTGGGTCGTCCACAAATCAGAAGATCGGCGGTTCGATCCCCAGTTCAATCCCCTCCAGTATGCATGTCGAAGTGTCCTTGGGCAAGATACTGAACCCCAAATTGCTCCCGAAGGCTGTGCCATTGGTGTGTGAATGTGTATGAATGGTTAGCTCCTCAAACTGATGAGCAGTTGGCACCTTGCATGGCAGCCAATGCCATCAGTGTATGAATGTGAGTGAATGGGTGAATGAGATACGTACTGTAAAAGCGCTTTGAGTGGTCGGAAGACTAGAAAGTCGCTATATAAGTACAAGTCCATTTACCATTTCTGTCTGTGTCTCAGTCTGTCTAGGTGACTGTCTGTCTGGGCTTCTCCCTGTTTGGGTGTCTGTCTGTCTGTTGGTATCTCTCTCTATCTGTGTCTCTGTCTGGAAGTCTGTTTGTGTGTCAGTCTCTCTGTCTTTCTATCTGTCCGTGTGTCTGTCTGTCTGTCTGAGACTCTGTCTGGGTGTCTGGATGTGTCAGTGTCTGGGTTTCCGTCTGTCTGTGTGTCTGTCTGGGCTTCTCCCTATCTGGGCTTCTGTCTGTCTGTCTGTCTGTCTCTGTGTCTGTGTCTGTTTCTGTCTGGGTCTCTGTCTGGAAGTCTGTCTGCCTGTCTCTGTCTCTGTCTTTCTGAGTGTGTGTGCCTGTCGGCCTTTCTGTCTGTCTGTGTGTATGTCTGCCCGTGTTTCTGTCTGTTTGTGTGTCTGTCTGTCTGTCTGTTTGTGTCTCTGTCTGTCGGTCTGTGTCTCTGTCTGTCTGTCTGTCTGTGTCTCTGGATGTCTGTCTGTCTGTCTATCTGTCCGTGTCTCTGTCTGTGTGTCTGGATGTGTCAGTGTCTCGGTTTCTGTCTGTGTCTCTGTCTGTCTGTCTGTCTGTCTATGTATCTGTGTCTCTGTCTGTCTGGATGTCTGTAACTCTGCCTGTCTGTCTGTCTGTCTATCTGTCTGTCTGTGTCTCTCTCTTGGTGTCTGTCTGTGTCTCTGTCTGGGTGGGTATGTAAACGTCTGTGTCTGTCTGTTTGTGTCTCTGTCTGTCTCTGACTATCTCTCTGTCTGTCTGTCTGGGTGTCTGTCTGTCTGTCTGTCTGGATGTCCATCTCTCTAGCTGTCTGTCTGTCTGTGTTTCTGTCTATGTCTCAGTCTGTCTAGGTGTCTGTCTGTGTCTCTCTCTGTCTGGGCTTCTCCCTGTCTGGCTGTCTGTCTGTCTGCCTGTCTTGTGTGTCTGTCTGTGTCTCTGTCTGTCTGGGTGTCTTTCGGTCTGTCTGTCTGTGTCTCTGTCTGTCTGGGTGTCTATCTGTCTGTACTTCTGTCTGTTTGTCTGTGTGTGTGTGTCTGTCTGCGTGTCTGTCTGTCTGTGTCTCTGTCTGTGTGTGTGTGTGTCTGGGTGTCTGTCTGTCTGTGTCTCTGTCTGGGTGTCTCTGTCTGTGTCTGTCTGTCTGTCTGTTTGTCTGTCTGGGTGTCTATCTCTCTGGGTGTCTTTCTGTTTGTCTGTCTGGGTGTCTATTGTTATGGAATTTTGCATCCTTAGGTTACATGAGGTCACGGGTGGGCCTTGAGGTCCTCAGCATTATTAATTGTTTTGCTTTGACTTAGAACAGTAGGTGCCAGTCTATCTCAACACTGTGGTGGCCAGGGTCGAAGAGATCTATTGCTGCCTTCTTAGACATAATAGATAGCTGGCTGTTGACGTTCTAATTGACGTAAACAGACATCTGTGTCTCCAGACTAGAATATGTTGACAATAACACCTTTCGTGGTAAAAACATTCTCTTTATCTTATTTGGGGCATAGGGCATTTGTGATGTTATCTTGAGGTTTAAAGTCTATCCACCAGCAGGAGTTGGGCAGAATGTGAGACCGACTCAGGCACTTCTGATGTACTTTGAGAGTGTCTCTAATTCTCCTTGATCAAGCGACAATAAATATTACAGCATAAGACATCAAAGGCTCCTGAACACTTTCTTCCCTCCTGACCTCACCATTGACCATTGGTTCCAGCAATTTCTCCACAACAATTGGCGTCACGAACAGGATTTCAACAGAACAAAGACGTGGTAAGTGCAAAAGTTTTATTACTATGCCTTACCATGTCTGTGTTTGACGAAATCATAAAAAACTATGTGCTCAGTAATTTGCCTGGAATATAGAAACATCTAAGACCCAACCAGGGGTGTCAGGAGCTTCAGTGTCTTGGGGACAAAGTCCTGGCTGAAACCTCTGGGAGCGTTGCTCGGAACGAATGTGTCATACAAACCTCCCAGTTAGATGTTTAATTGGCATATTGATTTAAAGTGAGAAATCCAGAAAGCTGACAATGGTGTAAATTTTAAAACAAAATATAGAAGGAGCTGTAACAAAAATATTGATTACAGAACAGAGTGTGTGGTTGTGAAGGGGTAGCGGGTTGGGTTTGAGACCCCCGCGTTGCCACTACGTGGCTGTGTTGGTTTCCGGGGCAGTTTCGGGCTGCACTCGGCACAGAGAGACCCACCTGAGATTTAAACTGTAGAAAAGACATTTTCAGGGGAGTTTAAAAGTACTCCTTTGTTTGAATCAAGATCGGGGATCATCTGCTCTGTGTCCTGTGGGAAACGTTGATGCTAATTGTGTATACACTGTGGGCGAAAAGGAACTGAGTTTTCGTCTTTTTACCCCAGACCACCACTGCTGTAGTTAGAAAGGTGTGGAGACAGACCTTTGATGCTGCTGTACTGTGGATTGAAATCTGTTTGTCTGTATGTGTAAAGTCTTAATGCGCAAGCGAAAATGGGTAACAATCCGTCCACAACAGTAGATAAATGTGAATCTGAGAACATGCAAACTGACTCAGCAAGAGCTAAGTCAATGACAAAATATTTTTCTGTAAAAGATCAAAGAACAAATGTGAAATTAGATGGTCAACCTGTCATTGATAAGCGGCATGCCGAAGCAGGCACAAACACACACACGTCTGACCAGACATCACAATTTAAAGCAATGTTTTCGCCACACATACCGGCTGGACTTATCGGTAGACGGAAAGGATGGGATTACGTGTTCCCGTTCACTTCTCTTATGTGTGAATGGACGAATGGCATGTGGCCGTATGAGGGAACGTTTGAGAGAGAAAAGCTACAAATGGCTGAGATGAATGTTAACCCTAATGTTGGAAATCCGTCCTGGGATTTCAGATACATGAACGAATGTATCCAAGTGTGGTTGACTGTGGCCCGTGAAAGATGTGGTGTGAGAGTGAGTGACAAACGCTGCGAGATTGGATCGGATGACTTAAAAAGGATAATTGATCTGAGTGCCAAATGTGTCACTGCCTCTCATATGCCTGTACTGGAAGCTAAGTTGCAAACTAGAGCTTTAGAAATGGCTAAGATAAAACAGCGACATGTTGATAATTTGGAAGACTGTGCAAAAGCTATGATGTATGGCTGGGCAAAGCGCCAAGCCAAGATTCCCGCTCCCCACGATCTGTTGAAGATTTTAGCCGAGGTCGGGATAACACTGCCGGAACAACAAAACAATGAAAAAGCGCTCTCCGTCTTTCCACAACTTTCAAATACAAGTCCCTCTTGCAATGCTGACATAGGTGAACAACCAAGCACATCACAAACTAAAGCAGATGATGAATTTATCCTACTAGCAGCTACAGTAGAAGAAGAAAGGGTCAGACAGGCCGTGCTAGAGGAGAGTAGGGACAGACAGGCTGCTGAAGAAAGGAACAGACAGGCCGCGCTCGAGGAGAGTAGGGACAGACAGGCTGCTGAAGAAAGGAACAGACAGGCCGCGTTAGAGGAGAGTATGGTTAGACAGGCCGCTGAAGAGAGGGCAAGACAGGCTCAGGCAGCTGAAGATAGGGCGAGAAAGCAGCAGGAAGAGACAGAGAGACAGCTCAGAGAAAAGGAGAGAATCAGGCAAGAAAAGAGAGACAGAGATGACGCTGAGAGGGACAGAAAGATAGCAGAATTAGAAAAGCTAGCCAAGATCAGGCAGAGACAGGATAAGGAAGACAGCAGACAGTCAAGTGAATCAGACTCAGAAGGAGAAGGAGCCAGGCCCAGAGAGGAGGAGCCTAACACAGACCCTAGTGACGAGGAGGTGCAGGCAGTGAAACCAAAAACAAAGCAGCCTTTTTCCAAAACACATATGAGACGAGGGAGAGGCTCAAGGAGAGGGCATCTAACTAGGGGTAACAGAGCTACGGTAACCCACAGAAAAATAACATCAGAGACCCCTGTCTCAGAAGAATCACAAATTTCTTCAATAAATGCTCCTAAAATAATGATTGGCAGCACAGCAGTCTGTAAACCATGGACTCCTTCTGAAATCATGGATATGACAAGCAAATCTCCCAATCCAATTACGAACCCAGATGAGTATTGGATATGGCTAGAACAAGTATGTACAGTTTACAGCTGTCTAGTACCTGATGTTCAACAACTTGTCCGATTCACATACAAAACTGAATGGATCTTGTGTAAAGATGAGTTTGTTTTCCCTGAAGCTGCTGAGGGTGGCCAGTGGCCCCCGACCAAAACTTTAACCGATTGGCTAAACGTTGAAGCAAAAAAATGCAATAACCAAATGTGCACGAAAACGTACTGACTTTTCAAAAGTAGTTCACTGCGTCCAAGAAACAAAAGAGTCGGTGCCTGAATTCATTCAGAGATTCACACAAACGTGGGATAGCAACGCTGGAATAAAGCGAGATGAACATGAATATCTCACTGTGCAAACTTTTGTGCAAAATTTAAGACCGAATGTTGCAGCTACTTATAAACTGTCAGTCACTGACTGGAACACTAAAGACTGGAAGTCAACTATAAACAAAATAATGGCTATGCATAGGAACGATGTTTTCCCCGTCAATAATAATGCCTCCAGCTCAAAACAAATGATGCAGCATGCACAACAGCAGGGTGGTCATTACAATAACAAAAACAAGAACAAACCAAAACACGGAAATTGTCACAAATGCGGCAAGGCGGGACATTGGGCCAGAGAGTGCAGGAGCGGTCATCGTCGGAACAAATCCAATAACCAGAACCAGGAACAGGCAGCTACGCCATTTCCTGCTCTTCCAGCCCCACAAGCAGCTACGTCATTTCCTGCTCTTCCAGCCCCACCCACACATGCTGCTTACACGCAGTCAACTTATTATAACCAAGCATAGAGAGGCCATGGAGGGGCGGGATCAGAACAACCATTTTGTATTCAGGCTGCAACTATTCAACTTTCTAAGAATCCCACCGAAGACCCGATAATGCCCGTTCAAGTTAATGGAAATACCGTTGAAATTCTGGTAGATAGTGGAGCAACTATTTCTACTGTAAAAACTGCAGAGCATGTATGTACACCTACATCCAACTTTATCACCACTGTAGGCGTTTCTGGCGTTCCCATAGCGGAACCATTATCTCAGAGAACTAAAATCACTGTTGAAGGCTCTGATGTGATGCATTCTTTTCTGATATCTGATAAAAGCCCAATCAATCTCATGGGGAGGGATCTACTTTGTAAACTGCATGCTACTATTCAGTGCACCCCTGATGGATTGTTTTTAACCCTCCCTGATGAAAAAGCCGCTCTAGCTTTTCAGTTTTTGCAGAGCACGACAGACAGTTTGTATTGTTGGGAATTGCCAGGATTTAATTTGCTTTCCAGTTTCACTGTTTCAAGTATTCAGAAAATTGCCAAATCATCTCCAGCATGTGCAACATTGATGTCTGCAATGAGGCCTCTCCTGCATTGTCATTGTACTGCAGCATTTAACCCTTCTGAGCAGTATAAACAATTGGTTTCTGAGTTTTTAGATAAACAAGAGGGGTTGGAGTGTGAACAATGTTTGTTTGTTGGTCCGCAGGGATGTGCCATACCAGTCCAGCTATCCAGTGCACAGCAGAGATTGTTTAATGCTAAAGATACATATCCACACATCACGGTGGCCGTCACACCTGGCTGTGAGCTGAAACACCTTGGACACATGGTGGCTCAGTGCCAGGCCTTGAGAGAAGCTGCACCCGCTTCTCAACATCAAACAGTAACACACTTAGGTGGGGAGCTGTACATGTTATCTTTAAGTGAGCACGTGCAGTTACCACTGTCTACATTTGTTACTCATCAGCCGCCTCTTCCCGCACAGTATGGACCTCCTTCTGAACTTTCTGAGGTTCCATCCATTTTGTGGGCTAAACATAAAAATCATGTGGGTTTTGTAAATTCGGCTCCGCCACATAAAGTCACACTCAAGCCTAATGCTAAGCTACCAATGATAAGACAATACAATTTGCCTCATAAAGCTATTTCAGGAATCGAAAGCGTCATTCAGTCTCTATTGATTCAAGATGTGCTGGTTCAAACTACCAGCCCGTGTAACACTCCGATTTTACCAATTCCCAAAGCAAATCGCCCGGATGAATGGCGGTTCGTGCAGGACCTGCAAGCAATTAATAATATAGTGGTACCTGCAGCTCCAATTGTGCCTGACACCAATTCGATTTTATCTTCTTTACCTTCTAACTCCACACACTACACAGTCGTTGATCTAAGTTCTGCATTTTTCTCGATACCGTTGCATCCAGATAGCCAGTATCTGTTTGCATTCACATTCAAAGGTAAGCAATACACTTGGCGACGGTTGCCGCAGGGTTTTGTCGAGAGTCCCACGGTGTATGCAGCGGCGGTAAAAAGAGACCTGGATGGGCTCCACCTGCCAGGGGGCTCCACTCTCTTGCAGTACGCAGATGACCTCCTAATAGCTTCTCCATCAAAAGAAGCTTGCCACAAAGACTCTATCTTGCTGCTTAAGAGACTGGCCGAGTGTGGTCACAGAGCGTCGCTGGCTAAGTTGCAATTCTGTCGACCTGAGGTGACATATTTGGGTCATGTTTTGAAGAATGGACAGCGCCTTTTGTCACCAGAGAGGGTGAAGCTGCTAGCTAACATGTCTCCCCCCGCAACCAAGAAACAGATGTTATCTTTTCTGGGGATGGCTAATTACTGCAGACACTGGATTTTTGAATATGCAGCTATGGACTCTGTTTTGCGAGCCGCCACACTGCAATCAGCTCCATCCGTGGTACAGTGGACTGAGGAGATGCACAAAGCCTTTCAAGATCTGAAAAATGCTCTCACCATGGCCCCAGCATTGGGTTTGCCTGACTATCATCAGCCGTTCCATCTACATGTGCATGAGAGAGATGGCTTCGCCACTGGCATTCTGGTACAGAAACATGGTTCTCATTATCGTCCCGTTGCGTACTACTCCTCTCGACTGACCCCTGTAGTTCTTGGTATGCCAGGTTGTCTAAGAGCAGTGGCCGCAGTTGCCATTTTAATCGATAAATCTTCTCCCATTGTACTGGCTCACGACTGTGTCGTACACGTTCCGCATGCAGTATTACACATTTTGAACACATCCGCAACACAACACATGACAGCAGCACGTCGCTCAGGTTACGAGGCAATAATTCTTTCAAGTCCCCACATAACTTTAAAGCGCTCACCTCCAATAAATCCAGCTACTCTGCTACCATTGATTGACACAGATGATGAGCATGATTGCATCGCCACTATTGAAATGTGCACATCCCCAAGACCAGATCTACTGCAAACATTGATACCAAATTCTGATATGGTTCTTTATACTGATGGTTCGGCTAGCAGACCATCTGATAACATACACCTGGCTGGTTATGCAGTGGTAAATGATTGGGAAATTGTTGAAGCAGGACCTCTGCCCCACGGCACGTCAGCACAAGCAGCTGAACTATATGCTCTTACTAGAGCCTGCATAATTGCTTCTGATAAAGTTGCCACTATCTACACTGACTCGCGATACGCATTCGGCGCTGCTCATGATTTTGGACAATTATGGAAGATGAGAGGTTTTGTCTCATCCTCTGGTAAGCCACTACAGCATCACGCTTTGGTAAATGATCTGTTAGAGGCTATTTTGCGCCCGTCTCAGCTCGCGATTGTTAAATGTGCAGCCCACACTAAAGGAAATGATCCTGTTTCAAGAGGAAATGCAATGGCTGACGCTGCAGCCAAACAAGCCGCACTTTCCTCCTCCTCCATGGTCCATCAGTATACCTCCACACAACCCGTCAATCCAATTCCAGTACCTTCCGCTAATGATGTCGTGAAAATGCAAAATCACGCTGATGACAGGGAGAGAAGTCTTTGGTTGCGTAAAGGTTGTGCAGTAGACTCGGAGTCTGGCTTGTGGCTCCACCCTGATGGTCGACCAGTTTGCCCACGAGCTCTCCTACATGTGTTGGCACGTGTTGCACATGGACCAACACATGTCGGAAGAGGGGTGATAAATGATGTTATTCGTTCACAATGGTTTGCACCAGGCATTACACAAGTCTCACAAACGCTTGTAGACAGTTGTATGACGTGTCAACAGAACAGAAAGAAGAATAGCACAGTGAAGCATGACCATCTGGACCCTCCATCAGGTCCCTTTGTAAATTTGCAAATAGACTTTGTACATATGCCAAGTTGTCAAGGCTACAAACATTTGTTAGTCGTGACAGATCGATTCTCAAAGTGGGTTGAGGCTTTCGCGACAAGAAAAGAAGACGCTAGAACAGTTGTTAAGTGTCTGCTAAAAGAGGTGATCCCCAGGTTTGGAGTGCCACAGGGAATAGATAGTGACAAAGGTCCAGCTTTTATATCTAGAATTACGCAGGGTCTGTCAGATATCTTAGGGTTCAAGTGGCAGTTACATGTTCCATATCACCCACAAAGTTCTGGTCAAGTTGAGAGAATGAACGCAATTATCAAAGATCGGTTGACCAAAACAGTGCTAACAACTGGCCTAAAATGGCCTGATGCACTGCCCATTGTGCTGTATTCCATCCGAAGCGCACCAAGCGCAACAACAGGACTAAGTCCTCATGAGGTGTTAATGGGGAGACCAATGTCCACAGGGATAAGTCCCCCTTTGACACCACACAAAACCTCTCTGCTTTGGACGGATGAGTTTATGACTGAATATGTAAAAAGACTAACTGAAATTTTGAGAAAATATCATTTTCAGGTGGCTGACAGGCTCCCAAAGCCTTCGGAGGAGCCAATTCATCCTTTTAAGGAAGGAGATTTTGTATTAATCAAATGTCTGGAAAAAGTGTCTTTGTCTCCCAGGTGGAAAGGTCCATACCAGGTGTTGCTGACGACTAGGACTGCCCTAAAAGTCGAGGGCAGAGCAGAATGGGTTCATGCTACAAGGTGCAGGTTGGCTCCACCAACCGCTGGCGAAGGAATGCTGAACCTTGGCGAGTAACTGGGAGGTTACTTTTCGTTTCCCTCCTACTGTCCAGGCTTGGACAAGGAGCTGATCAAGGTATTCCAGATCGATTAGAGCCAGAGGGCCAGAGGGCTCTTCGACTCCACAAAACAGAGAGCAGGGAGGCTTTCCTGCTCAGGGCGCAGTCGGTGTCATTAACCCCTCACCCCAAAAGGAGGGGCGTTCTTTGCTGAACGTTCTTGGAAAGGCGAACACGGAGCCCGACTCTGAACGTAAGCACAGTTTGACGAGTCCCTGTCGACTCTGCAGCAACGTGAGTCCTGACATAACAAAAACACATATTGACAATGTTGCTATAAGAGAACTTAAAGGAAAAGTGCCTGAAAAGACTGATAAAGTTACATTTCCTGCTCTCTTACGATCTAAACGAACTGTTAATCCTATTGTGTTTGAATGTCCAATTGACAGATGTGATGAGAATGATTGTTATGTTGCTCACCCCTTGATTTTCTCCCAGGGTAAATGGTCGTGGAAAACGCATGATAAAGCTCTGATTAAGACGGAGTTGAGTGCATCCAGGTTAATGAAGGTAACATTCACACCTACAGTATCTATGATTGAACCTCTGGAGCTGTGGTGTTTCACCAAACTGCAATTGGAAAATTACCCAGATTGTAAATTGTGGAATGTTAATTACCAAGATTTTCCAGGGGAGGTGCACAGCTGTAAGACCTCTGATGAGGGAGAAACTGAGGAAGGTAATAGGTTTCTCCATGCTGGTCATTTTTCTTCCATAAATACACTTAATATAGCCAAACCTAAATCAAAAGTGCGCGATAGAGTTACAGGTGAAGTTTCTCAAACTCTAGTGCCAAAAACAGATTCGGCCCTCAGTCTAATGATTGATTATGCTCGCGATCGTAATCTCAGTAACTGTTGGCTATGTCAAAATATGCCTTCTTCCATACATTCACCAATGTCGCACCCAATTCCATTCACTAGAGCTGATTATGAAATGTTCAATTGGAATGATCTGGCCACAAGATTTATAGAGGAAGCAGATGAGTGCTATACTCCTGCCTATCCTGTAAATTCTGCAAAGTCTCCACGTAATGCTGAAATTGCCTTATACGTTGCTAAAACAGTCAATGAACAGTACCTACCAAGCGGTTTCAATTATGCTATACTTTTCCGCATTATTCATATACAAATGTATGTAAAACTAGGGTTTGAATATAGAGTTCAAATAGTTTTGGTCCAAACAAACTGTTCAAAACCTCTTGGAGATCAGGTGTGTGTTCCCCAAGCATATACTGCATCCATCATGGTAGAGGCCCTAGTTTCTGTGCAGCCGTGGTCTGGCGGTAAGTCCATAGAATCAATTCAGATACAGAAACGTAACTGCTCAGTGCCACAACAAACGGAGCGGCCTCCACAACGTGACTGCTCAACTTATGTGCCTCCGGTGTTCACTCAAGAGTTGCAAAATGTTTCTTTGTGTTTTCAGGGAGTAGGAGACGGACCTGATAATTTAGGACAAAGCAGCTGTAGTACTGTGGTAAATGTCACTCTAAAACAGTCTTCGTTACCTGAAAGAGTGTATCTAGTCTGTGGAGATAAAGCATATCGCTGCATGCCCTATGAGTTGTTTCATGGTGTCTGCTATTTAGCATACCTAATTCCCTTGATCAGAGAGGTGAAGTCCGCTGAAATTGCTTCGTTATACCCGCCTCTACATAAATATAAAAGAGAAATCTCAACACCTCAAAAAAAATAGCCAGCTTCCTCTTGCCTTGGTACGGTATGTATATAACCCAACAGGAGCTCGAATCCCTATCTAAAGTCCTGGAGAATCATCTCAATGCCTCCAGTAGAGCTATGTTAGCTGAACATAAGGAGCTGCAGGAAGTTAAAACTGTAGCTTTACAGAATCGTATGGCGCTTGATCTCCTGTTGGCAGCACAAGGAGGAACTTGTAAGATTATAGGTACTGAATGTTGCTCCTATGTTTCTGACGCGACTGCTGATGTCATGGATATGGTGCATGACACAGCTCAAGGTATCAAAGAGTTACATGAGAATCATGGGTTCAACTTTGGGGATTTTTCCGGTACATTGGGGTCATGGGGATCAGGGCTAGTTAAACTTTTGACTACTCTAATTGGCGGTGGTCTCCTTATTCTTTTCCTCTGCACTTGTATGATCTCATTGATTAAACTGATGGTGAAGAAGACTACAAGGTCTATGGTTCAGGCACCCCAGGTGTGTATACGCCCAGAGGCTGCCAATCCGGTGGGTAAGAGGTATTATGATTTTGAAGGTTTTGAGGAAAGGATTCAAGGCTTTGGCCTGGATAACCTTTCTCTTGACAAAAATGGTGAGAAGGAGACCTATGGTCTGTAAACAAATGGTATCTATGGAACGACAGAGGATTGAATAAAAAATAATAAATAAAGTTGAAAAGAAACATTTTCTATCTTTGGAAATAAAATCAGGTTTCTGATACCTCCGTGTTCCATTTTAGTTTAGCTTTATGTGATGATTCTGGCTTTACTGATTGTTGGTTGTTCTAGAAGATGTGTGATTTTTATCATTTAGAAATTGTCATTTTATGAATCAGTTTGAAATCTACTCCAATGATGGTTTTCACAGTAATGTAATACATGCTTAAAATGAAATGTTACAATTATGTTATGATGATATGCAACTCATGGAAATCGACTGTTCATGGAATTATTCTACGAAGATGGATTCCACGCCACCATGCATCGTATGTGCTAGTAACCTCTCCATGGTGGTGACCCTCTACTGTACGTAATGTACATGGGTCGAAGATTTTGCAATATCTTGATTGCAGCAATGATTGTTGTGGTTGATTTAAAAAGAGAAAAAATAAATTTTAATCCAGGATGTTAAGTCAATTGTTTTATGGAACCCCTTCTAATTTCTAGGGTTTTATCTATTAGGTGATAGAATGAATTTGATCTTTCTCCTCTCCCAGTGGTATATTTGCACGTGATCTGTGACCTCCCTGGTGACCTCCTTTAACACCTTGGTGTTGTAGGAAATCTTCATTTGCTTAAATGCCCTTGTTGGCCTGAAAGTGGAACTCACACATCATGGAAATGGGATGAAGGGGTACATAAGAGGGGTTCTTAAAGTTTTTCACTGATTGTATGAATTAATCTTAACTGACTATTTGGTTTGAAAAATAATTTCTGTTGATGTTCTTTTAGAATAATTTTGATTTCAAATACTCCTGATTTCTGTGTGATTAAGAATGTTTTGTAATGTTTGTGTCGTTCCCATTCTGACTGTACTCCCTGGTGGTCTCTAAATTTGATAATTATTAGTATGCGGTAGTTAGTATTGATCTTATGATCAATAAGAGGGGATTGTTATGGAATTTTGCATCCTTAGGTTACATGAGGTCACGGGTGGGCCTTGAGGTCCTCAGCATTATTAATTGTTTTGCTTTGACTTAGAACAGTAGGTGCCAGTCTATCTCAACACTGTGGTGGCCAGGGTCGAAGAGATCTATTGCTGCCTTCTTAGACATAATAGATAGCTGGCTGTTGACGTTCTAATTGACGTAAACAGACATCTGTGTCTCCAGACTAGAATATGTTGACAATAACACCTTTCGTGGTAAAAACATTCTCTTTGTCTTATTTGGGGCATAGGGCATTTGTGATGTTATCTTGAGGTTTAAAGTCTATCCACCAGCAGGAGTTGGGCAGAATGTGAGACCGACTCAGGCACTTCTGATGTACTTTGAGAGTGTCTCTAATTCTCCTTGATCAAGCGACAATAAATATTACAGCATAAGACATCAAAGGCTCCTGAACACTTTCTTCCCTCCTGACCTCACCATTGACCATTGGTTCCAGCAATTTCTCCACAACATCTATGTCTGTCTGGGTGTCAGTTTGTCTGTCTATGTGTGTGTCTGTGTCTCAGTCAGTCTTGTCTGTCTGTCTGTCTGGTTGTCTGTCTGTGTCTCTGTCTGCCTAGGCTTCTCCCTGTCTGGGTGTCTGTCTGTCTGCCTGTCTTGACTGTCTGTCTAGACTTCTCACTGTCTGGGTGACTGTCTGTCTGTTTCTATCTGTTTGTTTGTTTGTTTGTTTGTGTGTGTGTGTGTGTGTGTGTGTGTGTATGTGTCTGTGTCTGTGTGTATGTGTCTGTGTCTGTGTCTGTCTGTGTCTCTGTCTGGATGTCTGTCTGTCTGTCTCTGTCTTTCTGGGTGAGTGTTTGTCTGTCTGTCTGTCTGTCTGTGTGTATGCCTGCCCATGTCTCTGTCTGTCTGTGTGTCTGTCTGTGTCTCTGTCTGTCTGTGTCTCTGTCTGTCTGTCTGTCTGTGTCTCTGGATGTCTGTCTGTCTGTCTGTGTCTCTGTCTGTCTGGGTGTCTGTCTGTCAGTCTGTGTCTGTCTGGCTGTCTATCTGTCTGTGTCTCTGTCTGGATGTCTGGCTGTCTGTCTCTGTCTTTCTGGGTGAGTGTTTGTCTGTCTGTCTGTCTGTGTGTATGTCTCCCTGTGTCTGTCGGTGTCTCTGTCTGTCTGTGTCTCTGTCTGTCTGTCTGTGTCTCTGGATGTCTGTCTGTCTGTCTTGGTGTCTGACTTTCTGTGTCTCTGGATGTCCGTTTGTCTGTGTCTCCGGATGTCTGTCTGTCTGTCTGTCTGTGTCTCTGGATGTCTGTCTGTCTGTCTGTGTCTCTGGATGTCTGTCTGTCTATCTGTGTCTCTTTCTGTCTGTTTGTCTGTGTCTCTGTGTGTCTGTCTGTGTCTCTGTCTGTCTGGGTGACTGTCTTCATTTAACAATTGAAAATTTGCTTACCCTGAATTTAGGATGTTTTCTGTTAATTTGAGTTCGTTGGACCTTGAAGTGACAGCATCTAGGTCCGCGGAGAGGGTCCTCCCGTTTCGAATGAACTGAGGTGGAGGTGAGACAAATTTGATCAGTCTCAGATGGCCATTCACCTTCTCTGGGTCCTGAGCGATCTTGGTATCTGTCTGTCTGTGTTTCTGTCTGTCTGGGTTTCTGTCTGTCTGTCTTAGTGTGTCTCTCTGTCTGTATCTCTGTCTGTCTATGTCTCAGTTACTCTGTGAGTCTGTCTATCTGTCTGTGTCTCTGTCTGTCTTTCTGGGTGTCTGTCTGGGTGTCTGTATGTCTGGGTGTCCGTCTGTCTGGGTGTCAGTATGCATGTCTGTGTCTCTGTCTGGGTGACTGCCTGTCTGTCTGTATCTCTGTCTGGGTGACTGCCCGTCTGTCTGGGTGTCTGTCTGTGTCTCAGTCTGTTAAGGTGTCTGTCTGTGTGCCTGTGTGTCTGTCTGTCTGGGCTTCTCCCTGTCTGGGCGTCTGTCTGTCTGTCTGTGTCTCTGTCTGTGTGTCTGTCTGTCTGTGTCTCTGTCTCTGTGTGTCTGTATTCAAATTCAAATTTCAAATTCAAATGGCTTTATTGGCATGACATACATTGTACATATTGCCAAAGCAAGCGTTTGGAATTAAAAGAGAAAAATAATAATCATAACAATTCAGGGAAACAACATCTACAGCGTAGTTGTGATTACTGTAGAAATAAATGTATAAATACAAAGAACAAAACAACAAACAACAAATGTGTGTCAGCTGACGAGTGTCACTCCCTGTCCCTCAGTCTATGGCAGGCAGAAACCTAGACTGCTGCTAATTTATTAGTATTTGGTTCTTCCCCTAGTAGGATGGGCAGTCTTTCCTCATCTGATAGTTTTAAAAAACCTTTTATTATTGATTCAAATTTTGGGAAATATGTTCCTCTGATATTTATATATTTTTCACATTTGGTGAGGAAGTGTAATTCTGTTTCTGGCTGACTACGGCTGCAGTCACAGCACAGCCTCTGCTCTGCAGGGAGCCAGGTTTTCTTGTGCCTCCCAGTTTCAATAGCAAGGTTGTGTTCACTCAGTCTGTACTTTGTCAGGGTTCGTTTTAGTTGCTGATCAGTCACCATGCTCAAATAATCTGCTGTGGTGTACTATCGATTTAGGGCCAAATAGCACTGCATTTTGCTCTGTGTTTGTGTTTGTGTTTGCCAATAGGTGTTGTAGTCTTGTTTTAGCTGTTTAGTAATTTGGTTGGGTCTGATTGGTGAGGTGTTGTGTTCCTGGGCTGTGCCAGTAGGGCAGGTTTGTGATCTCAGCCTCAGGACCAGTTGGGTAAGGGGGTTCCTACTGCTCATGTCTTGGCATTGCAGGGCCTGGAAATGATACAAGAGGGGGTCGCTCAGTTTTAGATGTGTCCAAAAGTTAACTGCTCTTTTTTGAATTTTTATTATTAGTGGTATTTGCCTAATTCCGCCCTGCATGCATTGTTTGTCGCCTTCCTCTGGACATGTAGAAGAATTTTACACAGCTCTGTTTCTCTGTCTGTCTTGGTGTCTGTCTGTCTGTGTCTCTGTCTGTCTGTCTGGGTGGGTATCTGTCTGTGTCTGTGTCTGTCTGTTTGTGTCTCTGTCTGGGTGTCTGTCTGTGTGCCTGCTAGGGTGTCTGTGTCTCTGTCTGTCTCTGACTCTGTCTGTCTATCTGTCTGTCTGTCTGTGTCTCTCTCTGGTGGTCTGGGGGTCTGTCTATCTGTCTATCTGTCTGTCTGTCTGTCTGTCTGTCTGTCTGTCTGTCTGTCTCTCTTTCTGGGTGTGTATCTATCTGTCTGTGTCTGTCTGTTTGTGTCTTTGTCTGTCTCCGACTCTATTTGTCTGTCTGTCTGTCTATCTGTCTGTCTCTCTGTCTGTGTCTCTCTCGTGGTATCTGTCTGTGTCTCTGTCTGGGTGTCTGTCTGTGTCTCTGTCTGGGAGTCTGTTTCTCTGTCTGGGTGTCTGTGTCTCTGTCTGTCTGCGTGTGTGTCTTGGTGTCTGTCTGTCTGTCTGTCTGTCTGAGTGGGTATCTATCTGTCTGGGTGTCTGTCTGTCTGTTTGTGTCTATGTCTGTCTCTGACTCTGTCTGTCTGAGTCTCTGTCTGTCTAAGTGTCTGTCTGACTGAGTCTCTGTCTGTCTGGGTGTCTTTCTGCCTGTCTATCTGCCTGTGTGTGGGGGTGTCTGTCTGTCTGTGTCTCTGTCTGTCTGGGTGTCTGTCTGTCTGTGTCGCAGTCTGTCTGGGTGTCTGTCTGTCTGTGTTTCTGTCTGTCTGTCTGGATGTCTGTCGGTGTCTCTGTCTGTCTGTGCTTCTCCCTGTCTGGGTGTCTGTCTGTCTGCCTGTCTTGTCTGTCTGTCTGTCTGTCTGGGCTTCTCCCTGTCTGGGCATCTGTCTGTCTATCTGTCTGTGCGTATGTCTGCCTGTATGTCTGCTCGTGTCTGTCTGTGTGTCTGTGTGTCTGTGTCTCTGTCAGAATGTCTCTGTGTGTGTCTGTCTGTGTCTCTTTCTGTCTGTCTGTCTATGTGTCTGGATGTCTGTCTCTCTGTCTGTGTCTGTCTGTCTGGGTGGGTATCTGTCTGTGTCTGTGTCTGTCTGTCTGTCTGGGTGGGTATCTGTCTGTGTCTGTCTGTTTGTGCCTCTGTCTGTCTGTCTGTGTCTTGTTTGGGTGTCTGTCTGTGTGCCTGACTGGGTGTCTCTGATTCTGTCTGTCTCTGACTCTATCTATCTGTCTTTCTGTATGTCTGTCTATCTGTCTGTCTGTCTGTGTCTCTGTCTGGGTGTCTGGGTGTCTGTCTGTCTGTCTGTCTGTCTCTCTTTCTTTCTGGGTGTGTATCTATCTGTCTGTGTCTGTCTGTTTGTGTCTCTGTCTGTCTCTGACTCTATCTGTCTATCTGTCTGTCTGTCTGTGTCTCTGTCTGTCTGCGTGTGTGTCTGGGTGTCTGTCTGTCTATCTGTCTGTCTGGGTGGGTGTCCATCTGTCTGTGTCTGTCTATTTGTGTATCTGTCTGTCTCTGACTCTCTCTGTCTCTGTGTCTGTCTGGGTGTCTATCTGTCTGGGTGTCTGTCTGTCTGTCTGTGCCTCTGTCTGTCTGGGTGTCAGTATGTCTGTCTGTGTCTCTGTCTGGGTGACTGCCTGTCTGTATATGTCTCTGTCTGGGTGACTGCCTGTCTGTGTCTCTGTCTGTCTGTCTGTGCCTCTGTCTCTCTGTGTCTCTGTCTGTGTGTCTGTCTGTCTGTGTCTATTTCTGTCTGTGTGTATGTCTGTCTGTGTGTCTGTGTGTCTGTCTGGGTGGGTATCTATCTGTCTGTGTCTGTCAGTTTGTGTCTCTGTCTGTCTCTGACTCTCTCTCTGTCTCGGTGTCTGTCTGTCTGTCTGTCTGTGTGTGTCTGTCTGTTTGAGTGTCAGTATGTATGTCTGTGTCCCTGTCTGGGTGACTGCCTGTCTGCCTGGGTGTCTGTCTGTGTCCCAGTCTGTCTGTCTGTCTGTTTGTCTGTGTCTCTTTCTGTCTGTCTGTCTGTCTGTGTCTCTGTCTGTATGGGTCTCTGTCTGTCTGTCTGTGTCTCTGTCTGTCTGGGTGACTGTCTGTCTGGGTGTCTGTCTGTCAGTCTGTGTCACTCTCTTGGTGTCTGTCTGTGTCTCTGTCTGGGTGTCTGTCTGACTGTGTCTCTATTTGTCTGGGTGTCCGTGACTCTGTCTGTCTGTCTGTCTGTGTCTCTGTCTAGATGTCTATGTTTGTCTGTCTGTGTCTCTGTCTGTATGGGTCTCTGTCTGTCTGTCTGTCTGGGTGACTGTCTGTCTGGGTGACTGTCTTCATTTAACAATTGAAAATTTGCTTACCCTTAATTTAGGATGTTTTCTGTTAATTTGAGTTCGTTGGACCTTGAGGTGACAGCTTCTAGGTCCACGGAGACGGTCCTCCCATCTCGAATGAACTGAGGTGAAGGTGAGACAAATTTGATCAGTCTTCGTTTGTGTCTCTGTCTGTCTCTGACTCTATCTGTCTGTCTGTGTCTCTGTCTGGGTGTCTGTCTTGGTGTCTGTCTGACTGTGTCTCTATTTGTCTGGGTGTCTGTGACTCTGTCTGTCTGCGTCTCTCTCTTGGTGCCAGTCTGTGTCTCTGTCTAAGTGTCTATGTTTGTCTGTCTGTGTCTCTGTCTGTCTGAGTGTGTGTCTGGGTGTGAATCTGTCTGTGTCTGTCTGTTTGTGTCTCTGTCTGACTCTGACTTTATCTGTCTGTCTGTCTGTCTGTGTCTCTGTCTGGGTGTCTGGATGTGTCGGTGTCTGTCTGTCTGTCTGTCTGCCTGTCTGTCTGTCTGTCTGGATGTCTGTCTGTCTGGGTCTCTGTCTCTGTCTCTATCTGGATATCTGTATGTCTGTCTGTCTGTTGGTCGGTCTGTATGTATCCTTCTGTTTGTGTGTGTGCCTGTGTGTGTGTCTGTCTGTGTCTCTGTCTGTCTGTCTTGGTACCTGTCTGTCTGTCTTTCTTGGTATCTGCCTGTCTCTGTCTGTCTGTGTTTCTGTCTGTCTCGGTGTCTGTCTGTCTGTCTGTCTGTCTGTCTGTCTGGATGTCTGTCTGTCTGGGTCTCTGTCTCTGTCTCTGTCTGGATATCTGTCTGTCTGTCTGTCTGTCTCTCTTTCTGTCTCTCTTTCTGGGTGTGTATCTATCTGTCTGTGTCTGTCTGTTTGTGTCTCTGTCTGTCTCTGACTCTATTTGTCTGTCTGTCTGTCTATCTGTCTGTCTCTCTGTCTGTGTCTCTCTCGTGGTGTCTGTCTGTGTCTCTGTCTGGGTGTCTGTCTGTGTCTCTGTCTGGGTGTCTGTGTCTCTGTCTGGGTGTCTGTGTCTCTGTCTGTCTGCGTGTGTTTCTTGGTGTCTGTCTGTCTGTCTGTCTGTCTGTCTGGGTGGGTATCTATCTGTCTGGGTGTCTGTCTGTCTGTTTGTGTCTATGTCTGTCTCTGACTCTGTCTGTCTGTCTGTGTCTCTGTCTGTCTGAGTCTCTGTCTGTCTGGGTGTCTTTCTGCCTGTCTATCTGCCTGTGTGTGGGGGTGTCTGTCTGTCTGTGTCTCTGTCTGTCTGGGTGTCTGTCTGTCTGTGTCGCAGTCTGTCTGGGTGTCTGTCTGTCTGTCTGGATGTCTGTCGGTGTCTCTGTCTGTCTGTGCTTCTCCCTGTATGGGTGTCTGTCTGTCTGCCTGTCTTGTCTGTCTGTCTGTCTGTCTGGGCTTCTCACTGTCTGGGCGTCTGTCTGTCTATCTGTCTGTGTGTATGTCTGCCCGTATGTCTGCTCGTGTCTGTCTGTGTGTCTGTGTCTCTGTTAGAATGTCTGAGTGTGTGTCTGTCTGTGTCTCTTTCTGTCTGTCTGTCTGTCTGTCTGTCTGGGTGGGTGTCTGTCTGTCTGTCTGTCTGTCTGTCTGTCTATGTGTCTGGATGTCTGTGTCTCTGGATGTCTGTTTCTCTGTCTGTGTCTGTCTGTCTGTCTGGGTGGGTATCTGTCTGTGTCTGTCTGTTTGTGCCTCTGTCTGTCTCTGACTCTATCTGTTTGTCTGTGTCTCTGTTTGGATGTCTGTCTGTGTGCCTGACTGGGTGTCTCTGATTCTGTCTGTCTCTGACTCTATCTGTCTTTCTGTCTGTCTGTCTATCTGTCTGTCTGTCTGTCTGTGTCTCTGTCTGGGTGTCTGGGTGTCTGGGTGTCTGTCTGTCTGTCTCTCTTTCTTTCTGGGTGTGTATCTATCTGTCTGTGTCTGTCTGTTTGTGTCTCTGTCTGTCTGTGTCTCTGTCTGTGTCTCTGTCTGTCTGCGTGTGTGTCTGGGTGTCTGTCTGTGTCTCTGTCTGTCTGCGTGTGTGTCTGGGTGTCTGCCTGTCTCTCTCTGACTCTCTCTGTCTCTGTGTCTGTCTGGGTGTCTATCTGTCTGGGTGTCAGTATGTCTGTCTGTGTCTATGTCTGTGTGACTGTCTGTCTGTGTCTCTGTCTGTCTGTCTGTCTGTCTGTCTGTGCCTCTGTCTCTCTGTCTCTCTGTGTCTCTGTCTGTGTGTCTGTCTGTCTGTGTGTATGTCTGTCTGTGTGTCTGTGTGTCTGTCTGTCTGGGTGGGTATCTATCTGTCTGTGTCTGTCAGTTTGTGTCTCTGTCTGTCTCTGGCTCTCTCTCTGTCTCGGTGTCTGTCTGTCTGTGTGTGTCTGTCTGTTTGAGTGTCAGTGTGTATGTCTGTGTCCCTGTCTGGGTGACTGCCTGTCTGCCTGGATGTCTGTCTGTGTCCCAGTCTGTCTGTCTGTCTGTTTGTCTGTGTCTCTTTCTGTCTGTCTGTCTGTCTGTCTGTGTCTCTGTCTGTATGGGTCTCTGTCTGTCTGTCTGTGTCTCTGTCTGTCTGGGTGACTGTCTGTCTGGGTGACTGTGACTCTATCTGTCTGTCTGGGTGTCTGTCTGTCAGTCTGTGTCACTCTCTTGGTGTCTGTCTGTGTCTCTGTCTAGGTGTCTATATCTGTCTGTCTGTGTCTCTGTATGTCTGCGTGTGTGTCTGGGTGTCCGTCTGTCTGGGTGTCTGTCTGTCTGGGTGGGTATCTATCTGTCTGTGTCTGTCTGTTTGTGTCTATGTCTGACTCTGACTCTATCTGTCTGTCTGTCCGGCTGTCGGTCTGTGTCTTTGTCTGGGTGTCTGGATGTGTCGGTGTCTGTCTGTCTGGATGTCTGTCTGTCTGTGTCTCTGTCTTTGTCTGGATGTCTGGATGTCTGGATATCTGGATGTCACTCTGTCTGTGTCTCTGTCTGTCTGGGTGTCTGTCTGTCTGTCTGTCTGGGTGTCTGTCTCTCTGGGTGTCTGTGTCTCTGTCTATCTGGGTATAGTCTGTCTGTCTGTGTTTCTGTCTGTGTCTCAGTCTGTCTATGTGTCTGACTGTCTGTGTCTCAATCTGTCTGGGCTTCTGTCTGTCTGCCTGTCTTGTCTGTCTGCCTGTCTTGTCTGTCTGTCTGGTCTTCTCCCTGTCTGAACTGAGGTGGAGGTGAGACAAATTTGATCAGTCTCAGATGGCCAGTCACCTTCTCTGGGTCCTGAGCGATCTTGGTATCTGTCTGTGTTTCTGTCTGTCTGGGTCTCTGTCTGTCTTGGTGTCTCTCTGTCTGTGTCTCCGTCTGTCTATATCTCTGTGAGTCTGTGAGTCTGTCTATCTGTCTGTCTGTCTGTCTGTCTGTGTCTCTGTCTGGGTGACTGCCTGTCTGTCTGTGTCCCTGTCTGTGTGACTGCCTGTCTGTCTGTCTCAGTCTGTCTGTGTCTCTGTCTGTATGGGTCTCTGTCTGTCTGTCTGTCTGTCTGTGTTTCTGTCTGTCTGGGCGACTGTTTGTCTGGGTGACTGTCTTCATTTAACAATTGAAAATTTGCTTACCCTTAATTTAGGATGTTTTCTGTTAATTTGAGTTCGTTGGACCTTGAGGTGACAGCTTCTAGGTCCACGGAGAGGGTCCTCCCGTCTCGAATGAACTGAGGTGAAGATGAGACAAATTTGATCAGTCTCCGTTTGTGTCTCTGTCTGTCTCTGACTCTATCTGTCTGTCTGTGTCTCTGTCTGGGTGTCTGTCTTGGTGTCTGTCTGACTGTGTCTCTATTTGTCTGGGTGTCTGTGACTCTGTCTGTCTGTCTGACTGTGTCTCTGTCTAGGTGTCTATGTTTGTCTGTCTGTGTCTCTGTCTGTATGGGTCTCTGTCTGTCTGTCTGTCTGTGTTTTTGTCTGTCTGGGCGACTGTCTGTCTGGGTGACTGTCTTCATTTAACAATTGAAAATTTGCTTACCCTCAATTTAGGATGTTTTCTGTTAATTTGAGTTCGTTGGACCTTGAGGTGACAGCTTCTAGGTTCACGGAGAGGGTCCTCCCGTCTCGAATGAACTGAGGTGAAGGTGAGACAAATTTGATCAGTCTCCGTTTGTGACTCTGTCTGTCTCTGACTCTATCTGTCTGTCTGTGTCTCTGTCTGGGTGTCTGTCTTGGTGTCTGTCTGACTGTGTCTCTATTTGTCTGGGTGTCTGTGACTCTGTCTGTCTGTTTGTCTGCGTCTCTCTCTTGGTGCCTGTCTGTTTCTCTGTCTAGGTGTCTATGTTTGTCTGTCTGTGTCTCTGTCTGTCTGAGTGTGTGTCTGGGTGTCCGTCTGTCTGGGTGTGAATCTGTCTGTGTCTGTCTGTTTGTGTCTCTCTCTGACTCTGACTCTATCTGTCTGTCTGTCTGTCTGTCTGGGTGTCTGGATGTGTCGGTGTCTGTCTGTCTGTCTGGATGTCTGTCTGTCTGGGTCTCTGTCTCTGTCTCTGTCTGGATATCTGGATGTCTGTCTGTCTGTCTCTCTATCGGTCTGTCTGGGTGTCTGTCTCTCTGGGTTTCTGTCTCTCTGGGTGTCTGTCTCTCTGGGTGTCTGTCTAGGTGTCTGTCTGTGTCTCTGTCTGTCTGGGCTTCTCCCTGTCTGGGTGTTTGTCTGTCTGCCTCTCGTCTGTCTGTCTGGGCTTCTCCCTGTCTGGGTGTCTGTGTATGTATCCTTCTGTTTGTGTGTGTGCCTGTGTGTGTGTGTCTGTCTGTGTCTCTGTCTGTCTGTCTTGGTACCTGTCTGTCTGTCTGTCTTGGTATCTGTCTGTCTCTGTCTGTCTGTGTTTCTGTCTGTCTGGGTGTCTGTCTGTCTGAGTCTTTGTCTGTCTGTCTGGGTGTCTGGGTGTCTGTCTTTCTGAGTCTCTGTCTGTTTGGGTGTCTGTCTGTCTGTGTCTCTGTCTATCTGGGTGTGTGTGTGTCTGTCTGTGTGTATGTCTGCCCGTGTCTCTGTTTGTCTGTCTGTTTGTGTCTCTGTCTGCCTGTCTGTCTGTCTGTCTGTCTGTGACTCTGCCGGTCTTTCTGTCTGTCTGTCTGTCTGTGTCTCTGTCTAGGTGTCTGTGTCTGTCTATTTGTGTCTCTGTCTCTGACTCTATCTGTCTGTCTGTCTGTCTGTCTGTCTGTGTCTCTGTCTGGGTGTCTGGATGTCTCGGTGTCTGGGTGTCTTTCTGTGTCTCTGTCTGGGTGTCTCTGTCTGTCTGTCTGTCTGTGTCTCTGTCTGTCTGGGTGGGTGTCTGTCTGTCTGTCTGTGTCTCTCTGTCTGTCTGTCTGTGTCTCTGGATGTCGGTCTGTCTGTGTCTCTGTCTGTGTCTCTGTTTGCGTCTCTGTTTGTGTCTCTGTCTGTCTCTGACTCTATTTGTCTGTCTGTCTGTCTCTCTGTCTGTGTCTCTCTCGTGGTGTCTGTCTGTGTCTCTGTCTGGGTGTCTGTCTGTGTCTCTGTCTGGGTGTCTGTGTCTCTGTCTGTCTGCGTGTGTGTCTTGGTGTCTGTCTGTCTGTCTGTCTGTCTGGGTGGGTATCTATCTGTCTGGGTGTCTGATGAACTGAGGTGAAGGTGAGACAAATTTGATCAGTCTTCGTTTGTGTCTCTGTCTGTCTCTGACTCTATCTGTCTGTCTGTGTCTCTGTCTGGGTGTCTGTCTTGGTGTCTGTCTGACTGTGTCTCTATTTGTCTGGGTGTCTGTGACTCTGTCTGTCTGTCTGTCTGTCTGCGTCTCTCTCTTGGTGCCTGTCTGTGTCTCTGTCTAGGTGTCTATGTTTGTCTGTCTGTGTCTCTGTCTGTCTGAGTGTGTGTCTGGGTGTGAATCTGTCTGTGTCTGTCTGTTTGTGTCTCTGTCTGACTCTGACTCTATCTGTCTGTCTGTGTCTCTGTCTGGGTGTCTGTCTTGGTGTCTGTCTGACTGTGTCTCTATTTGTCTGGGTGTCTGTGACTCTGTCTGTCTGTCTGTCTGTCTGTCTGTCTGCATCTCTCTCTTGGTGCCTGTCTGTGTCTCTGTCTAGGTGTCTATGTTTGTCTGTCTGTGTCTCTGTCTGTCTGAGTGTGTGTCTGGGTGTGAATCTGTCTGTGTCTGTCTGTCTGTGTCTCTGTCTGGGTGTCCGGATGTGTCGGTGTCTGTCTGTCTGTCTGTCTGTCTGTCTGTCTGGATGTCTGTCTGGATGTCTGTCTGGATGTCTGTCTGTCTGGGTCTCTGTCTCTGTCTCTGTCTGGATATCTGGATGTCTGTCTGTCTGTTGGTCGGTCTGTCTGTTTCTCTTTCGGTCTGTCTGGGTGTCTGTCTCTCTGGGTGTCTGTCTCTCTGGGTGTCTGTCTAGGTGTCTGTCTGTGTCTCTGTCTGTCTGGGCTTCTCCCTGTTTGGGTGTTTGTCTGTCTGCCTCTCGTCTGTCTGTCTGGGCTTCTCCCTGTCTGGGTGTCTGTGTATGTATCCTTCTGTTTGTGTGTGTGCCTGTGTGTGTGTCTGTTTCTGTCTGTCTGTGTCTCTGTCTGTATGGGTCTCTGTCTGTATGGGTCTCTGTCTGTCTGTCTGTCTGTCTGTCTGTCTGTCTGTGTTTCTGTCTGTCTGGGCGACTGTTTGTCTGGGTGACTGTCTTCATTTAACAATTGAAAATTTGCTTACCCTTAATTTAGGATGTTTTCTGTTAATTTGAGTTCGTTGGACCTTGAGGTGACAGCTTCTAGGTCCACGGAGAGGGTCCTCCCGTCTCGAATTAACTGAGGTGAAGGTGAGACAAATTTGATCAGTCTCCGTTTGTGTCTCTGTCTGTCTCTGACTCTATCTGTCTGTCTGTGTCTCTGTCTGGGTGTCTGTCTTGGTGTCTGTCTGACTGTGTCTCTATTTGTCTGGGTGTCTGTGACTCTGTCTGTCTGTCTGACTGTGTCTCTGTCTAGGTGTCTATGTTTGTCTGTCTGTGTCTCTGTCTGTATGGGTCTCTGTCTGTCTGTCTGTCTGTCTGTGTTTTTGTCTGTCTGGGCGACTGTCTGTCTGGGTGACTGTCTTCATTTAACAATTGAAAATTTGCTTACCCTCAATTTAGGATGTTTTCTGTTAATTTGAGTTCGTTGGACCTTGAGGTGACAGCTTCTAGGTTCACGGAGAGGGTCCTCCCGTCTCGAATGAACTGAGGTGAAGGTGAGACAAATTTGATCAGTCTCCGTTTGTGACTCTGTCTGTCTCTGACTCTATCTGTCTGTCTGTGTCTCTGTCTGGGTGTCTGTCTTGGTGTCTGTCTGACTGTGTCTCTATTTGTCTGGGTGTCTGTGACTCTGTCTGTCTGTCTGACTGTGTCTCTGTCTAGGTGTCTATGTTTGTCTGTCTGTGTCTCTGTCTGTATGGGTCTCTGTCTGTCTGTCTGTCTGCGTCTCTCTCTTGGTGCCTGTCTGTTTCTCTGTCTAGGTGTCTATGTTTGTCTGTCTGTGTCTCTGTCTGTCTGAGTGTGTGTCTGGGTGTCCGTCTGTCTGGGTGTGAATCTGTCTGTGTCTGTCTGTTTGTGTCTCTGTCTGACTCTGATTCTATCTGTCTGTCTGTCTGTCTGGGTGTCTGGATGTGTCGGTGTCTGTCTGTCTGTCTGGGTGTCTGTCTGTCTGAGTCTTTGTATGTCTGTCTGGGTGTCTGGGTGTCTGTCTTTCTGAGTCTCTGTCTGTTTGGGTGTCTGTCTGTCTGTGTCTCTCTGTCTGTCTGTCTGTGTCTCTGGATGTCGGTCTGTCTGTGTCTCTGTCTGTGTCTCTGTCTGTGTCTCTGTCTGTGTCTCTGTTTGTGTCTCTGTCTGTCTCTGACTCTATTTGTCTGTCTGTCTGTCTCTCTGTCTGTGTCTCTCTCGTGGTGTCTGTCTGTGTCTCTGTCTGGGTGTCTGTCTGTGTCTCTGTCTGGGTGTCTGTGTCTCTATCTGTCTGCGTGTGTGTCTTGGTGTCTGTCTGTCTGTCTGTCTGTCTGTCTGGGTGGGTATCTATCTGTCTGGGTGTCTGATGAACTGAGGTGAAGGTGAGACAAATTTGATCAGTCTTCGTTTGTGTCTCTGTCTGTCTCTGACTCTATCTGTCTGTCTGTGTCTCTGTCTGGGTGTCTGTCTTGGTGTCTGTCTGACTGTGTCTCTATTTGTCTGGGTGTCTGTGACTCTGTCTGTCTGTCTGACTGTGTCTCTGTCTAGGTGTCTATGTTTGTCTGTCTGTGTCTCTGTCTGTATGGGTCTCTGTCTGTCTGTCTGTCTGTGTTTTTGTCTGTCTGGGCGACTGTCTGTCTGGGTGACTGTCTTCATTTAACAATTGAAAATTTGCTTACCCTCAATTTAGGATGTTTTCTGTTAATTTGAGTTCGTTGGACCTTGAGGTGACAGCTTCTAGGTTCACGGAGAGGGTCCTCCTGTCTCGAATGAACTGAGGTGAAGGTGAGACAAATTTGATCAGTCTCCGTTTGTGACTCTGTCTGTCTCTGACTCTATCTGTCTGTCTGTGTCTCTGTCTGGGTGTCTGTCTTGGTGTCTGTCTGACTGTGTCTCTATTTGTCTGGGTGTCTGTGACTCTGTCTGTCTGTCTGTCTGCGTCTCTCTCTTGGTGCCTGTCTGTGTCTCTGTCTAGGTGTCTATGTTTGTCTGTCTGTGTCTCTGTCTGTCTGAGTGTGTGTCTGGGTGTCCGTCTGTCTGGGTGTGAATCTGTCTGTGTCTGTCTGTTTGTGTCTCTGTCTGACTCTGACTCTATCTGTCTGTCTGTCTGTCTGGGTGTCTGGATGTGTCGGTGTCTGTCTGTCTGTCTGGATGTCTGTCTGTCTGGGTCTCTGTCTCTGTCTCTGTCTGGATATCTGGATGTCTGTCTGTCTGTCGGTCTGTCTGTCTGTATCTCTATCGGTCTGTCTGGGTGTCTGTCTCTCTGGGTTTCTGTCTCTCTGGGTGTCTGTCTCTCTGGGTGTCTGTCTAGGTGTCTGTCTGTGTCTCTGTCTGTCTGGGCTTCTCCCTGTCTGGGTGTTTGTCTGTCTGCCTCTCGTCTGTCTGTCTGGGCTTCTCCCTGTCTGGGTGTCTGTGTATGTATCCTTCTGTTTGTGTGTGTGCCTGTGTGTGTGTCTGTCTCTGTCTGTCTGTGTCTCTGTCTGTATGGGTCTCTGTCTGTATGGGTCTCTGTTTGTCTGTCTGTCTGTCTGTCTGTGTTTCTGTCTGTCTGGGCGACTGTTTGTCTGGGTGACTGTCTTCATTTAACAATTGAAAATTTGCTTACCCTTAATTTAGGATGTTTTCTGTTAATTTGAGTTCGTTGGACCTTGAGGTGACAGCTTCTAGGTCCACGGAGAGGGTCCTCCCGTCTCGAATTAACTGAGGTGAAGGTGAGACAAATTTGATCAGTCTCCGTTTGTGTCTCTGTCTGTCTGTGACTCTATCTGTCTGTCTGTGTCTCTGTCTGGGTGTCTGTCTTGGTGTCTGTCTGACTGTGTCTCTATTTGTCTGGGTGTCTGTGACTCTGTCTGTCTGTCTGACTGTGTCTCTGTCTAGGTGTCTATGTTTGTCTGTCTGTGTCTCTGTCTGTATGGGTCTCTGTCTGTCTGTCTGTCTGTCTGTGTCTCTGTCTGTCTGTCTTGGTACCTGTCTGTCTGTCTGTCTTAGTATCTATCTGTCTCTGTCTGTCTGTGTTTCTGTCTGTCTGGGTGTCTGTCTGTCTGAGTCTTTGTATGTCTGTCTGGGTGTCTGGGTGTCTGTCTTTCTGAGTCTCTGTCTGTTTGGGTGTCTGTGTGTCTGTCTGTGTGTATGTCTGCCTGTGTCTCTGTGTGTCTGTCTGTTCGTGTCTCTGTCTGCCTGTCTGTGTGTCTGTCTGTCTGTGACTCTGCCGGTCTGTCTGTCTGTCTGTCTGTCTGTGTCTCTGTCTAGGTGTCTGTGTCTGTCTATTTGTGTCTCTGTCTCTGACTCTATCTGTCTGTCTGTCTGTCTGTCTGTCTGTCTGTCTGTGTCTCTGTCTGGGTGTCTGGATGTCTCGGTGTCTGTCTGGGTGTCTTTCTGTGTCTCTGTCTGGGTGTCTCTGTCTGTCTGTCTGTGTGTCTGTCTGTGTCTCTGTCTGTCTGGGTGGGTGTCTGTCTGTCTGTCTGTGTCTCTCTGTCTGTCTGTCTGTGTCTCTGGATGTCGGTCTGTCTGTGTCTCTGTCTGTGTCTCTGTCTGTGTCTCTGTTTGTGTCTCTGTCTGTCTCTGACTCCATTTGTCTGTCTGTCTGTCTCTCTGTCTGTGTCTCTCTCGTGGTGTCTGTCTGTGTCTCTGTCTGGGTGTCTGTCTGTGTCTCTGTCTGGGTGTCTGTGTCTCTGTCTGGGTGTCTGTGTCTCTGTCTGTCTGCGTGTGTGTCTTGGTGTCTGTCTGTCTGTCTGTCTGTCTGGGTGGGTATCTATCTGTCTGGGTGTCTGATGAACTGAGGTGAAGGTGAGATAAATTTGATCAGTCTTCGTTTGTATCTCTGTCTGTCTCTGACTCTATCTGTCTGTCTGGGTGTCTGTCTTGGTGTCTGTCTGACTGTGTCTCTATTTGTCTGGGTGGCTGTGACTCTGTCTGTCTGTCTGTCTGTCTGTCTGTCTGCATCTCTCTCTTGGTGCCTGTCTGTGTCTCTGTCTAGGTGTCTATGTTTGTCTGTCTGTGTCTCTGTCTGTCTGAGTGTGTGTCTGGGTGTGAATCTGTCTGTGTCTGTCTGTTTGTGTCTCTGTCTGACTCTGACTCTATCTGTCTGTCTGTGTCTCTGTCTGGGTGTCTGTCTTGGTGTCTGTCTGACTGTGTCTCTATTTGTCTGGGTGTCTGTGACTCTGTCTGTCTGTCTGTCTGTCTGTCTGTCTGCATCTCTCTCTTGGTGCCTGTCTGTGTCTCTGTCTAGGTGTCTATGTTTGTCTGTCTGTGTCTCTGTCTGTCTGAGTGTGTGTCTGGGTGTGAATCTGTCTGTGTCTGTCTGTCTGTGTCTCTGTCTGGGTGTCCGGATGTGTCGGTGTCTGTCTGTCTGTCTGTCTGTCTGTCTGTCTGGATGTCTGTCTGGATGTCTGTCTGGATGTCTGTCTGTCTGGGTCTCTGTCTCTGTCTCTGTCTGGATATCTGGATGTCTGTCTGTCTGTTGGTCGGTCTGTCTGTTTCTCTTTCGGTCTGTCTGGGTGTCTGTCTCTCTGGGTGTCTGTCTCTCTGGGTGTCTGTCTAGGTGTCTGTCTAGGTGTCTCTGTCTGTCTGGGCTTCTCCCTGTTTGGGTGTTTGTCTGTCTGCCTCTCGTCTGTCTGTCTGGGCTTCTCCCCTTCTGGGTGTCTGTGTATGTATCCTTCTGTTTGTGTGTGTGCCTGTGTGTGTGTCTGTCTGTGTCTGTCTGTGTCTCTGTCTGTATGGGTCTCTGTCTGTATGGGTCTCTGTCTGTCTGTCTGTCTGTGTTTCTGTCTGTCTGGGCGACTGTTTGTCTGGGTGACTGTCTTCATTTAACAATTGAAAATTTGCTTACCCTTAATTTAGGATGTTTTCTGTTAATTTGAGTTCGTTGGACCTTGAGGTGACAGCTTCTAGGTCCACGGAGAGGGTCCTCCCGTCTCGAATGAACTGAGGTGAAGGTGAGACAAATTTGATCAATCTCCGTTTGTGTCTCTGTCTGTCTCTGACTCTATCTGTCTGTCTGTGTCTCTGTCTGGGTGTCTGTCTTGGTGTCTGTCTGACTGTGTCTCTATTTGTCTGGGTGTCTGTGACTCTGTCTGTCTGTCTGACTGTGTCTCTGTCTTGGTGCCTGTCTGTGTCTCTGTCTAGGTGTCTATGTTTGTCTGTCTGTGTCTCTGTCTGTATGGGTCTCTGTCTGTCTGTCTGTCTGTGTTTTTGTCTGTCTGGGCAACTGTCTGTCTGGGTGACTGTCTTCATTTAACAATTGAAAATTTGCTTACCCTCAATTTAGGATGTTTTCTGTTAATTTGAGTTCGTTGGACCTTGAGGTGACAGCTTCTAGGTTCACGGAGAGGGTCCTCCCGTCTCGAATGAACTGAGGTGAAGGTGAGACAAATTTGATCAGTCTCCGTTTGTGACTCTGTCTGTCTCTGACTCTATCTGTCTGTCTGTGTCTCTGTCTGGGTGTCTGTCTGACTGTGTCTCTATTTGTCTGGGTGTCTGTGACTCTGTCTGTCTGTCTGTCTGCGTCTCTCTCTTGGTGCCTGTCTGTGTCTCTGTCTAGGTGTCTATGTTTGTCTGTCTGTGTCTCTGTCTGTCTGAGTGTGTGTCTGGGTGTCCGTCTGTCTGGGTGTGAATCTGTCTGTGTCTGTCTGTTTGTGTCTCTGTCTGACTCTGACTCTATCTGTCTGTCTGTCTGTCTGGGTGTCTGGATGTGTCGGTGTCTGTCTGGATGTCTGTCTGGATGTCTGTCTGGATGTCTGTCTGTCTGTCGGTCTGTCTGTCTGTTTCTCTATCGGTCTGTCTGGCTGTCTGTCTCTCTGGGTTTCTGTCTCTCTGGGTGTCTGTCTCTCTGGGTGTCTGTCTAGGTGTCTGTCTGTGTCTCTGTCTGTCTGGGCTTCTCCCTGTCTGGGTGTTTGTCTGTCTGCCTCTCGTCTGTCTGTCTGGGCTTCTCCCTGTCTGTCTGTCTCTGTGTGTCTGTCTGTTCGTGTATCTGTCTGCCTGTCTGTCTGTCTGTCTGTCTGTGACTCTGCCGGTCTGTCTGTCTGTCTGTCTGTGTCTCTGTCTAGGTGTCTGTGTCTGTCTATTTGTGTCTGTCTGTCTGTCTGTCTGTCTGTCTGTCTGTCTGTGTCTCTGTCTGGGTGTCTGGATGTCTCGGTGTCTGTCTGGGTGTCTTTCTGTGTCTCTGTCTGGGTGTCTCTGTCTGTCTGTCTGTGTGTCTGTCTGTGTGTCTGTGTCTGTCTGGGTGGGTGTCTGTCTGTCTGTCTGTGTCTCTCTGTCTGTCTGTCTGTGTCTCTGGATGTCGGTCTGTCTGTGTCTCTGTCTGTGTCTCTGACTGTGTCTCTGTTTGTGTCTCTGTTTGTGTCTCTGTCTGTCTCTGACTCTATTTGTCTGTCTGTCTGTCTCTCTGTTTGTGTCTCTCTCGTGGTGTCTGTCTGTGTCTCTGTCTGGGTGTCTGTCTGTGTCTCTGTCTGGGTGTCTGTGTCTCTGTCTGTCTGCGTGTGTGTCTTGGTGTCTGTCTGTCTGTCTGTCTGTCTGGGTGGGTGGGTATCTATCTGTCTGGGTGTCTGATGAACTGAGGTGAAGGTGAGACAAATTTGATCAGTCTTCGTTTGTGTCTCTGTCTGTCTCTGACTCTATCTGTCTGTCTGTGTCTCTGTCTGGGTGTCTGTCTTGGTGTCTGTCTGAGTGTGTCTCTATTTGTCTGGGTGTCTGTGACTCTGTCTGTCTGTCTGTCTGTCTGTCTGTCTGCGTCTCTCTCTTGGTGCCTGTCTGTGTCTCTGTCTAGGTGTCTATGTTTGTCTGTCTGTGTCTCTGTCTGTCTGAGTGTGTGTCTGGGTGTGAATCTGTCTGTGTGTGTCTGTTTGTGTCTCTGTCTGACTCTGACTCTATCTGTCTGTCTGTGTCTCTGTCTGGGTGTCTGTCTTGGTGTCTGTCTGACTGTGTCTCTATTTGTCTGGGTGTCTGTGACTCTGTCTGTCTGTCTGCATCTCTCTCTTGGTGCCTGTCTGTGTCTCTGTCTAGGTGTCTATGTTTGTCTGTCTGTGTCTCTGTCTGTCTGAGTGTGTGTCTGGGTGTGAATCTGTCTGTGTCTGTCTGTCTGTGTCTCTGTCTGGGTGTCCGGATGTGTCGGTGTCTGTCTGTCTGTCTGTCTGTCTGGATGTCTGTCTGGATGTCTGTCTGGATGTCTGTCTGTCTGGGTCTCTGTCTCTGTCTCTGTCTGGATATCTGGATGTCTGTCTGTCTGTCTGTCTGTTGGTCGGTCTGTCTGTTTCTCTTTCGGTCTGTCTGGGTGTCTGTCTCTCTGGGTGTCTGTCTCTCTGGGTGTCTGTCTAGGTGTCTGTCTGTGTCTCTGTCTGTCTGGGCTTCTCCCTGTTTGGGTGTTTGTCTGTCTGCCTCTCGTCTGTCTGTCTGGGCTTCTCCCTGTCTGGGTGTCTGTGTATGTATCCTTCTGTTTGTGTGTGTGCCTGTGTGTGTGTCTGTCTCTGTCTGTCTGTGTCTGTCTGTGTCTCTGTCTGTATGGGTCTCTGTCTGTATGGGTCTCTGTCTGTCTGTCTGTGTTTCTGTCTGTCTGGGCGACTGTTTGTCTGGGTGACTGTCTTCATTTAACAATTGAAAATTTGCTTACCCTTAATTTAGGATGTTTTCTGTTAATTTGAGTTCGTTGGACCTTGAGGTGACAGCTTCTAGGTCCACGGAGAGGGTCCTCCCGTCTCGAATGAACTGAGGTGAAGGTGAGACAAATTTGATCAGTCTCCGTTTGTGTCTCTGTCTGTCCCTGACTCTATCTGTCTGTCTGTGTCTCTGTCTGGGTGTCTGTCTTGGTGTCTGTCTGACTGTGTCTCTATTTGTCTGGGTGTCTGTGACTCTGTCTGTCTGTCTGACTGTGTCTCTGTCTAGGTGTCTATGTTTGTCTGTCTGTGTCTCTGTCTGTATGGGTCTCTGTCTGTCTGTCTGTCTGTGTTTTTGTCTGTCTGGGCGACTGTCTGTCTGGGTGACTGTCTTCATTTAACAATTGAAAATTTGCTTACCCTCAATTTAGGATGTTTTCTGTTAATTTGAGTTCGTTGGACCTTGAGGTGACAGCTTCTAGGTTCACGGAGAGGGTCCTCCCGTCTCGAATGAACTGAAGTGAAGGTGAGACAAATTTGATCAGTCTCCGTTTGTGACTCTGTCTGTCTCTGACTCTATCTGTCTGTCTGTGTCTCTGTCTGGGTGTCTGTCTTGGTGTCTGTCTGACTGTGTCTCTATTTGTCTGGGTGTCTGTGACTCTGTCTGTCTGTCTGTCTGCGTCTCTCTCTTGGTGCCTGTCTGTGTCTCTGTCTAGGTGTCTATGTTTGTCTGTCTGTGTCTCTGTCTGTCTGAGTGTGTGTCTGGGTGTCCGTCTGTCTGGGTGTGAATCTGTCTGTGTCTGTCTGTTTGTGTCTCTGTCTGACTCTGACTCTATCTGTCTGTCTGTCTGTCTGTCTGGATGTCTGGATGTCTGTCTGGATGTCTGTCTGGATGTCTGTCTGGATGTCTGTCTGTCTGGGTCTCTGTCTCTGTCTCTGTCTGGATATCTGGATGTCTGTCTGTCTGTCGGTCTGTCTCTCTGGGTGTCTGTCTCTCTGGGTGTCTGTCTCTCTGGGTGTCTGTCTAGGTGTCTGTCTGTGTCTCTGTCTGTCTGGGCTTCTCCCTGTCTGGGTGTTTGTCTGTCTGCCTCTCGTCTGTCTGTCTGGGCTTCTCCCTGTCTGTCTGTCTCTGTGTGTCTGTCTGTTCGTGTATCTGTCTGCCTGTCTGTCTGTCTGTCTGTCTGTGACTCTGCCGGTCTGTCTGTCTGTCTGTGTCTCTGTCTAGGTGTCTGTGTCTGTCTATTTGTGTCTGTCTGTCTGTCTGTCTGTGTCTCTGTCTGGGTGTCTGGATGTCTCGGTGTCTGTCTGGGTGTCTTTCTGTGTCTCTGTCTGTCTGTCTGTGTGTCTGTCTGTGTCTCTGTCTGTCTGGGTGGGTGTCTGTCTGTCTGTCTGTGTCTCTCTGTCTGTCTGTCTGTGTCTCTGGATGTCGGTCTGTCTGTGTCTCTGTCTGTGTCTCTGTCTGTCTTGATGTCTGTCTTGATGTCTGTCTGTGTCTCTATCTGTCTGTCTGTCTGGGTGGGTATCTGTTTCTGTTTGGTTGTCTGTCTGTCTGTCTGTCTGTCTGTGTCTCTGTTTGTGTCTCTGTCTGTCTCTGACTCTGTCTGTCTCTGACTCTGTCTGTCTCTGACTCTGTCTGTCTGTCTGTCTGTCTGTGTCTCTGTCTGTCTGTCGTTCTGGGTGGGTACCTATCTGTCTGTGTCTGTCTGTTTGTGTCTGTGTCTGTCTGTCTCTGACTCTAATTGTCTGTCTAGGTGTCTGTCTATCTGTCTGTCTGTCTGTCTGTCTGTTTCTCTCTCTTGGTGTCTGTCTGTGTCTCTGTCAGGGTGTCTGTGTCTCTGTCTGTCTGTCTGTCTGTGTCTCTCTCTTGGTGCCTGTCTGTGTCTCTGTCTAGGTGTCTGTGTCTGTCTGTCTGTCTGCGTGTGTGTCTGGGTGTCCGTCTGTCTGTCTGTCTGTCTGTCTGTCTGTCTGTCTGGGTGGGTATCTTAGGGGTGCAACGGATCAAAAAACTCACGGTTCATATCATTTCTTGGATAAGAGTCACGAATCGGACCATTTTTCGGATCAGCAAAAAAAAAAAAAAAAAAAAAAAAGACAAATTAACATAATTTTTGTCTTTTTGTTTATTAACACTTTAAATTATTAAATTAAAATATATAAAATCAACTTAAAGTGCACAAGGCATAATATCTTCTTTTTAACATAATTAATGAAAAACACCTTAAAGTGCAACATAAAAAGGCATATCTCCCTTCCTTTAAACATGGACCAATGACCATTAATAAAAACAACTTAAAGTGCAACATAAGAAGGCACATCATCTTCCTTGAAACATGGATAGTGAAATAAAATGTCCACATCATCAAAGAAGAATAAAAGAAAGAAAGCAAAGCATACCTGAGCTTATAATTTCAAATTCTTTTTCAAAAAGACAAGGATGTCTACATTGTCTGGGGAGAGTGTGGACCGCTTTGCAGTCACTATGTCCCCTGCTGTTGAGAACACTATCTCGGAAGGAACTGAAGAGCCTGGCACAGCGAGATAGCATCTTGCCATCTTGGCAATATGAGGGTATTTACACTCATTGCTTTTCCACCATGTCAGTGGATCAGCATCCACTGTAATGCCGCTTGCTGCCAGGTAGGATGCCACCTCCTCTTTGATGATGTCAGCAGGAGTCTTGCTGTCCATGTCTTTGCTGGCAAAGGTCTCTCCAAAAAGCTCTGCCATCGCCGACTTCTTTTGTGGAGGAGATGTGTCCAAGTTTGCTCCTGTTGGCTCTGCAGCTTGACCCTGCAGAAAAAATTTAGTTGATTAATTAAACGTATTATTTCTTTTACATGTTTCATAGACCTGAAAAATGTGGCAACATTTAATAAAAGCCATTATTGCTGAAAATAAAAAATGTGTTTAGATTTAAATTTATTATTTTTAAATAATATTCTTTTTCTTTACCTCATCACAGTCTTCAGTGCCCAGACTGCTCACAATCTCAGTGGTGAGGTCACTGTATGTCCTCTGGCGTAGGGCAGGGTCCATGTGAGACAGGGACTTGAACCTCGGATCCAGGGCAGTAGATCTATGAAGGTAGTCCTGTAGAGTAGGAGGTGAAGTGTATCTGGGCTTCAGGTCCTCTCTAATGGCAGTCTTGACATCTCGGGTGATGGTGCTGTCTTCTACACTTGGAGCCATGGATTGTAGAATCCTTTTTTTCAGCGGCAGGATCATTGACACAGATGGTAAAGTTTCAGTGCTCAGCAGAGATGTAACAGTTTTGAGGGATTTAAGCACCTGGAGGACCTCCTCTGCCACTCTCACATCATCATCAGACAGGGTGATGATGTCTTTGACATTTTTCTTCAGGGTCTTCAGGGTCGGTCAATGCAGAGTATATAGCTGCCTGCTGCTCCAGATAACGCTCCAACATATCATAAGTGGAGTTCCACCTTGTTGGGACATCATGTATGAGCTTATGAGTAGGCAGCTTTAGCAATTCTTGCTTTGTCTTAAGCACATGAGCAGCTGTTGTGCTTCGGTGGAAGTAGGAAACCACCTTCCTGATCCTCCCAAGGAGGCGGTCCATCCTATTGACTGAGATTCCCTTCTGTGATGCCAAATTCACTACATGTGCAAAGCACCCTATCTGTGGGCCCAGTCCTGCCTCATTCACGCATTTATTTGATTTTTGGCATTATCAGTTGTGACTGGGATATTAGTACTGGGCCTCTTTATCTTCCATGCCTCCACTGCTTGTGTCAGTACCTGCGCAACATGAGTGCCTGTGTGACTCTCGTAGAGGGGGTGTGTCTGCAGCACCGGGCTTCTCATCTCCCAGTCTGCTGTGATGAAGTGAGCGGTTATCGTCACATAGCTCTCCATTCCCCTGGATGTCCACCCGTCTGTCGTGAGCGCAACAGAGGATGCTCGGGATAGTGCTCGGGTGATAAGCGGTTGTTGAGTAGCCTTCGTTTTCACTCCTGTCAGTGAAACACCGGGGTGATGTCGCATCAAATGCGTGGCCATGCTTGATGTGTTTCCACTGTCATATGGCTTTCTTGTGCCACAGTGCCTACACACCGTCACAGTTTTATCCACTAACCTCTTTCCTTCATCATTATATTTGACAGGGAAGCCAAAATGCTCCCATACAGGGGATTTAATGGCGCGGGGCGTTCAAGCTCCTCCGTTCCTCCACTCGCCATGACCACGCTGTGTGTGGACTGAACATGCGCACAACTTTTTCTTTTCATAAATCAATCCGCGGATCACGTGTGTACCGAACCGAAGATATTGATCCGAACGGATTACGGATCAATGATGATCCATTGCACCACTAGTGTCTCTGTCTGTCTGGGTGTCTGTCTGTCTGTCTGTCTGTCTGGGTGTCTGCCTGTCTGGTTGTCAGTCTGTCTGACTGTCTGACTGTCTGTCTGTCTGTGTCTCTGCCTGTCTGGGTGTCTGTCTGTCTGTCTGTGTTTCTGTCTGTGTCTCAGTCTGTCTAGGTGTCTGTCTGTCTGGATGTCTGTCTGTGTCTCTGTCTGTCTGGGCTTCTCCCTGTCTGAGTGTCTGTGTCTGTCTGTCTGGGCTTCTCCCTGTCTGAGTGTCTGTGTCTGTTTCTATCTGTTTGTGTGTGTGTGTCTGTCTGTCTGTCTGTCTGTGTCTGTGTCTGTCTCGGTGTCTGTCTGTCTGTGTTTCTGTCTGTCTGTCTGTCTGGGTATCTGTCTGTCTGTGTCTCTGTCTGCCTGTCTCTCTTTCTGTCTGTGACTCTGTCTGGATGTCTGTCTATCTGTCTCTGTCTTTCTGGGTGAGTGTTTGTCTGTCTGTCTGTCTGTGTGTATGTCTGCCTGTGTCTCTGTCTGGATGTCTGTCTATCTGTCTCTGTCTTTGTCTTTCTGGGTGAGTGTTTGTCTGTCTGTCTGTCTGTGTGTATGTCTGCCTGTGTCTCTGTCTGTCTGTCTGTGTCTCTGTCTGTCTGTCTGTGTCTCTGTCTGTCTGTCTGTCTTTGTGTCTGTCTGTCTGTGTCTCTTTCTGTCTGTTTGTCTGTGTCTCTGGATGTCTCTGTCTGTCTGTCTGTCTGTCTGTCTGTCTGTGTCTCTGTCTGTCTGTCTGTCTGTCTGTCTATCTTGGTGTTTGTCTGTCTGTGTCTCCGGATGTCTGTCTGTTTGTCTGTATCTCCGGATGTCTGTCTGTCTGTGTCTCTGGATGTCTGTCTGTGTCTCTGGATGTTTGTCTGTCTGTCTGTGTCTCTTTCTGTCTGTTTGTCTGTGTCTCTGTCTGTCTGTTTGTCGGTGTCTGTCTGTCTGTCTGTGTCTCTGTCTGTCTGGGTGACTGTCTGTCTGGGTGACTTTCTTCATTTAACAATTGAAAATTTGCTTACCCTGAATTTAGGATGTTTTCTGTTAATTTGAGTTTGTTGGACCTTGAGGTGACAGCTTCTAGGTCCACGGAGAGGGTCCTCCCATCTCGAATGAACTGAGGTGGAGGTGAGACAAATTTGATCAGTCTCAGATGGCCTGTCACCTTCTCTGGGTCCTGAGCGATCGGCCTGAGATCCCACTTCTGACACCAGGTTTGTTGCTGAAATTTTCTGGAAAACACCCACCAATACACAAAAATAAAGATCTTGAGTCAATCAATTTGTCCTCAAAGATTTTGTCATTTTATTCTTGCAAGAGGAACAGTTCTACAAATGCACAAGACAGTCTGCAGAATATGTTCAGAGTGGGGCAGTCCTACGCTGATTCTTACTCACTTCTAGGAGTATTTCTCATTATTATGATTTACTTATCTAACTGTCACAGGTGGCTACAATGGAATGTACTCATCACTATCAAACCTCACTAACAAGCTCTGCCTGACCGTGTGAACCAAGGTCAGGTTTATACATCAAACAACTACTGCTACAAACAACTGGCATAAATGAGAGAAATATTTCTAAGTTTCTATTTCTAAAACCAAACAAGACTATAAGGCACACAGTTTTATACTTAAAAACTTTTCAGAATATTACTGAGATAAAACATGGCTGTATATGGTTATAAAGAACAAACAATCATGTAATATAAATTTTCCATTACACCCCGTTTCCATTTCTCCACATAGTCTGGCTGATTGGAGGCTGACTGGAACAGCATGTCAACTGGAAGCCTAGGTGATCTCCCAAACAGAAGATAGAATGCTGAGTGACCTGTCACTTCACAACTTCTGTCTCTCTGTGTCTCTGTCTGTCTGTGTGTCTGTCTGTGTGTCTGGGTGGGTGTCTGTCTATCTGTCTGTGTCTCTGGATGTCTGTGTCTCTAGATGTCTGTCTGTCTGTCTGTCTGTCTGTGTCTCTGTCTGTCTGTTTGTGTCACTGTATGTCTGTACGCTATGTCTGTATGTCTGTATGCTATAGCAACATGGCCACTGAAACTACAGCAGCAGCAGTAAGGGACACGGTGCTCCTCCAGTTTTTTGAATATCCTGAGGAAATAAAATCAGAAAATGGAAGAATACAGTTCAAACATAGAATCCAAAGAGAACACCCAGAGACTTTATATGGTGACCACCTTAATAACACTGATATCATTACCAATCTGCTGTTTTACACTGAGCATATCACTGCATGGCATACAGCCATATCAAAGCACTACAGCTTCTACGTCAAGAGAGGAATCTGCAAGGGGAGGCAAATTCAGATCTTTGAAGATGAAGATAAGTGCCAAGAGAGAAGGATATTGACCATCAACTTTTACCAAAATGGTACAGTCATGGTACAAGGCAATGAAGCTGCCATTGGTTCCTTTGTACAGAGCTTCCCTGCCCTGAAGAAAACAGCAGCATTAAAAAAGAATACAGGAAGCACACCGAGCTCTCCCATCACCACACGCACTACAACAGTGGACAGCCAGGTCCATGGCACTGATCAAAGCCCCCCCCATGCCTGACCACAACCACCAGCATCCAGACCAGCACACCATCAACCTCCTGAGAGACAGACTGGCTCTGCTAGAAGTAGAGCTGACCGAGCTGAGAGAACAGCTCCCTACCAGCACCGCACCACACCCTGACCTTCAGGAACAACTCAACCAATATAAACACCAGATGGAGACTACTACACAAGAGCTGAGGAAACAGATCTCCACCCTGCAGAAGGACAAACAGGCCCTCAACACAGAGCTGTGGGAAACAAAAGACACCATGAGAAGAGAAATAGCGCAGATGAGAGACGAGATGACCAGAGAATTATCAGCCATCATGGTAGAGCTACAGTACAGAACACAGACTGTAGAAACACCTACATATATAGAACAGCCACAACCTCTCACACCGCCCAGCCCTCCAACCACTGAGCCCCCACCACTCAGTGAGGATGCTGCAGAGGAAAGACCCCCAGCCCCCTGCCACCCCTCCCCATCCAGCACCTCACAACGACAGCCCCTCACACCGAAAAAAGACACAGAGGTTGCTATTCTTATTGACTCAAACGGCAAATTCATCCAAGAACAAAAGCTCTTCCCCAATATGAAAGTGTCAAAGATCTGGTGCCCCACAACTGAGGCTGCACTCCAAATCCTTTCCCACCCTGAATTTGGCACACCAGGCCATATTCTGATACACACTGGCACCAACAACCTACGAGAGGAGCAGGAAAAGGTTGGCAGTCTGGTCACCAAGGTAGCAGAGGAAGCAGCCGCATCCTTCCCAAACTCACGGATCACCATCTCTACCCTACTACCCCGCAGAGACTTTCACCCCAAGACCATCCACAGGGTGAACACTGACATCACCAGAGGTTGTGCCTCACTCCCTAATGTACATGTTGCACATCATCCAACCATAACTCCTGAGTACCTGTTTGACCACTCCCACTTAAAAAAGCAGGCAGTGGGCATATTTACAAAATCACTGAAGGATGTGGCACTGGGCCGTCAAAGCCTCCATCTCACACCAGCCAGAGGACCAGCCAGAGGACCACCCAGAGGACCACCCAGAGGAACTACCAGGGACCCTCACTATGCACCAGATCCCATCAGGAGCCAAAGACGTCCCAAACACCTACCCAGCGCACCCCACAAACCCCCACCTCCACCACAATACCACCACCTCCTGCAACAAAGTCAGACAGGCCCTGACTCAGGCTACTACCCCATACCAAACCAGAGAGTCTACCAGAACCAAGAGCCTGGTCCCCGGTCCCGACCCGACCCCATCCCACAGCCACAGCAGACAGAGTCACAAGTCCCACGCAGCTACGCAGAGGGCCTCCAAGGACGAGTGGACCGAGAAGGGATGAATGAGATTAAACAACTCCTTCAGTATATCTACACAAAACTGAACTAGTGTTGTAATGACACACACACACACACACACACACACACACACACACACACACACACACACACACACACATACACACACACATACACACAGCACACACACACACACACAGCACACACACATACACACAGCACACTCTGAAAAGGTCAAGAATATCTATCAATTAATTGATTGATTTATTAGTTAATTAATGAATTTTATATCTTTGAAAGAATACTTTTAAGAATACTTTTAACTATAGATTTTGTTCAAACAAGTTACATTTTATACAGTTCAGTGTTTGTAGCTCTCTTGACAGCCCAATTGTTTTCACTTGTTTTCTATCCTACCTATCGCTGTCTTATGCAATGAAATCCCTTTCAATATGCATGTGGAATATACAGGGCCTAAAATCTTCAACCTTCGGGCTGAAGAGTTTGGCGCCAGAATTGAAAGCAAACCTTACAGATATCGATGTTATCATTCTACAGGAAACATGGTGTAAAGCTGACACTATTACCCACTGTCCCAGCAATTATAGAGAAATTATAGTACCATCTCAGAAACACAACAACACTAATAGAGGTAGGGAATCCGGAGGATTAATCATTTGGTATAAATCTGATCTACATATTCAAATTGATCCCATAAAAATGGGCAAATATTACATATGGTTAAAACTAAAGAAAGAGCTCTTATTAACAGATAGGGAATTATTTGTTTGTGCAATATATATCCCTCCCTCCGAATCCCCCTACTTCTCCGAAGACTCCTTCCATACCCTAGAGACAGAGATAAGCCATTTCCAGGCACAGGGGAATGTGCTCATCTGTGGGGACACAAATGCACGCACAGGAACACTCACTGACCTCACAGATCCACAAGGGGACAAATACATCACAAACGGAAATATCTTTAACACTTTCACTCTGCCCCACAGGAACAATAGTGACCAGGTCATCAACAAGAGCGGAAGAGAGCTGGTGCAGCTCTGCCAGAGCCTCAGTCTGTACTTTGTCAACGGTAGGGTACGGGGGGACAGCCTGGGTAGATTCACCTACTGCTCACCTCTTGGCCACAGTACTGTAGACTACATGATCACAGACCTTGAACCTTCCTCTCTCAGCTCATTCACTGTTAAACCACTAACCCCTCTGTCTGATCACAGCCAAATTACCCTGTTTATTAAAAGATCAGACATTGAAAGGATACACACAGAACCCAATAAGCTGTACAACATCGGAAAATCATACAGATGGGACCAAAACAGTACAGAACAATACCAAAGGGCAATTGACACCCCAAAAATCCAAACACTTTTAAATCATTTTTTGGAATGTACTTACGCTTGCAATAAAGAAAACCTCAATCTAGCAGTGAACAATATTAACAATATATTCAGACAAACAGCAAAAGAAGCACAACTAAAATTGACCAAGAACAAACCAAAAATGATAACAAATAAGAACTGGTTTGATACAGATTGGAAAATGATTAGAAAAAACCTTAGAACGCTATCAAACCAAAAACACAGAGACCCCCATGATGCTGACTTACGCACTCTATACTGTGAAACCCTAAAACTCTACAAACGTACACTCAGACTCAAAAAACAGCAATATAACAAACAGCAACTGACAATAATTGAAGAGGCAATCAACACAAACAACTTTTGGCAACACTGGAAAAACCTAAACAAACCTCAACATCAAGAATTGGCCATACAAAACAATGATATATGGACCACTCATTTTAAAACACTGTACCACACTGTTCAAATTAATGCAAACACAGAACAATCTCAAATACACGAGAAGCTGACTAAATTAGAACTAGCTATAAAAAATTATCAGAATCCATTAGACTCACCAATTACTGAGCAGGAACTCCTAAAGAAACTGCAGACCCTCAAATCTAAAAAAGCTTGTGGGCCTGATGGCACCCTGAATGAGATGCTAAAACACATGGACAAAAAATTCCAGCTGGCCATATTAAAACTGTTCAATTTGGTTCTGAGTCTGGGTTTTTTTCCTGAGATCTGGAATCTCGGACTTATAACCCCGATCTATAAAAACGGAGACAGATTTGACCCCAATAATTACCGAGGCATCTGTGTGAACAGTAATCTGGGGAAGGTTTTCTGTAATATTATGAACACCAGACTTATGAACTTCCTTACCAAGCACAATGTCTTGAGCAAAAGTCAAATTGGATTTATACCAAAACAACGCACAACCGATCATATTTACACCCTACATACCCTAATTGATAAACATGTAAACCAAAATAAAACCAAAATGTATGCCTGTTTTATCGACTTCCAAAAAGCTTTTGATTCTATTTGGCATGTTGGATTGTTCTATAAAATACTTGAGAGTGGTATAGGAGGTAAAACATATGATATTATTAAATCAATGTATTCTGGCAATATGTGCAGTGTAAAAATTGGTAAAATGAGGACAGAATACTTTACCCAAGGTCGAGGCGTCCGTCAGGGCTGCAACCTCAGCCCTGCACTCTTCAATATCTATATAAATGAATTGGCAACCACCCTAGAAAAGTCCTCTGTACCTGGTGTAAGTCTCCACAATCAAGAGGTGAAATGTCTACTCTTTGCAGATGACCTGGTTCTGCTGTCCCCGACAGCACAAGGTCTACAACAGAGCCTGGATCTGCTAGAGCATTACTGTCAGACCTGGGCCCTGACAGTAAACCTCAAAAAGACTAAAGCAATAATATTCCAAAAAAGATCCAGATCTCAGGATATTCTACCTAAATTCTCAATTGGCACACAACAGGTAGAATACTGCACACACTACACCTATTTAGGAATAAAAATAAGTTCAACTGGAAATTTTAATGAGGCAGTTCATGAGCTGAGAGAGAAAGCACACCGGACCTTCTATGCCATAAAGAAAAATATACAAACCGAAATACCAACACGAATTTGGCTAAAATTAATTGAATGTGTTATTGAACCGATTGCACTCTATGGCAGTGAGGTGTGGGGCCCACTTACAAAACATAACTTTACTCAGTGGGATAAACACCCCATTGAGACCCTGCATGCAGAGCTGTGTAAAATTCTTCTACATGTCCAGAGGAAGGCGACAAACAATGCATGCAGGGCGGAATTAGGCAAATACCCACTAATAATAAAAATTCAAAAAAGAGCAATTAACTTTTGGACACATCTAAAACTGAGCGACCCCCTCTCGTATCATTTCCAGGCCCTGCAATGCCAGGACATGAGCAGTAGGAACCCCCTTACCCAACTGGTCCTGAGGCTGAGATCACAAACCTGCCCTACTGGCACAGCCCAGGAACACAACACCTCACCAATCAGACCCAACCAAATTACTGAACAGCTAAAACAAGACTACAACACCTATTGGCAAACACAAACAAAAACACAGAGCAGCAGAGCGGGGCGGCTGTGGCTTGGAGGTAGAGCGGGTCGTCCACAAATCAGAAGATCGGCGGTTCGATCCCCAGTTCAATCCCCTCCAGTCTGCATGTCGAAGTGTCCTTGGGCAAGATACTGAACCCCAAATTGCTCCCGAAGGCTGTGCCATCGGTGTGTGAATGGTTAGCTCCTCAAACTGATGAGCAGTTGGCACCTTGCATGGCAGCCAATGCCACCAGTGTATGAATGTGTGTGAATGGGTGAATGAGATACGTACTGTAAAAGCGCTTTGAGTGGTCGGAAGACTAGAAAGGCGCTATATAAGTACAAGTCCATTTACCATCCATTTACCAAAAGGCAGTGCTATTTGGCCCTAAATCGACAGTACACCACAGCAGATTATTTGAGCATGGTGACTGATCAGCAACTAAAACGAACCCTGACAAAGTACAGGCTGAGTGAACACAACCTTGCTATTGAAACTGGGAGGCACAAGAAAACCTGGCTCCCTGCAGAGCAGAGGCTGTGCTGTCACTGCAGCCTTAGTCAGCCAGAAACAGAATTACACTTCCTCACCAAATGTGAAAAATATAGAAATATTAGAGAAACATATTTCCCAAAATTTGAATCAATAATAAAAGGTTTTTTAAAACTATCAGATGAGAAAAAACTGCCCATCCTACTAGGGGAAGAACCAAATACTAATAAATTAGCAGCAGTCTATGTTTCTGCCTGCCATAGACTGAGGGACAGGGAGTGACACTCGTCAGCTGACACACATTTGTTGTTTGTTGTTTTGTTCTTTGTATTTATACATTTATTTCTACGGTAATCACAACTACACTGTAGATGTTGTTTCCCTGAATTGTTATGATTATTATTTTTCTCTTTTAATTCCAACCGCTTGCTTTGGCAATATGTACAATGTATGTCATGCCAATAAAGACATTTGAATTTGAATATGTATGTCTGTCTGGGTGGGTATCTGTCTGTGTCTGTGTCTGTCTGTGTCTCTGTCTGTCTGTCTGTCTGTGTCTCTGTCTGGGTGTCTGTCTGTGTGCCTGACTGGGTGTCAGTGTCTCTGTCTGGGTGTCTGTCTGTGTGCCTGACTGGGTTTCTGTGTCTCTGTGTGTAACTGTCTGTATCTATCTATGTGTATCTATCTGTCTGTCTGTTTGTGTCTCTGTCTGTCTCTGACGCTAGCTGTCAGTCTGTCTGTCTGTGTCTCTCTCTTGGTGTCTGTCTGTGTCTCAGTCTGGGTGGCTGTGTCTCTGTCTGTCTGTCTGTGTCTCTCTCTGTCTGTCTGTGTCTCTGTCTGTGTGCGTGTGTGTCTGGGTGTCCGTCTGTCTGGGTGTCTGTCTGTCTGTCTATCTGTCTGGGTGGGTATCTATCTGTCTGTGTCTGTCTTCGTTTCTGTCTGTCTGTCTGTCTGTCTGAGTGTGTCTCTGTCTGACTGTGTCTCTGTCTGTCTGGGTGTCTGTGACTCTGTCTGTCTGTCTGGGTGTCTGTCTGTCTGTCTGTGTCTCTCTCTTGGTGCCTGTCTGTGTCTCTGTCTAGGTGTCTATGTCTGTCTGTCTTTGTCTCTGTCTGTCTGCGTGTGTGTCTGGGTGTCTGTCTGTCTGTCTGGGTTGGAATCTATCTGTCTGTGTCTGTCTGTTTGTGTCTCTTTCTGACTCTGACTCTATCTGTCTGTCTGTCTGTCTGTCTGTCTGGATGTGTCGGTGTCTGGGTGTCTGTCTGTCTGTCTGGATGTCAGGGTGTCTGTCTGTCTGTGTCTCTGTCTGTCTGGGTGTCTGTGACTCTGTCTGCATGTCTGTCTGTCTGTGTCTGTGCCTCTGTCTGGATATCTGGATATCTGGATGTCTGTCTGTCTGTCTGTCTGTCTGTGTCTCTTTCGGTCTGTGTCTCTGTCTGTCTGGGTGTCTGTCTCTCTGGGTTTCTGTCTCTCTCTTCTGCCTATCTTGTCTGTCTGTCTGGGCTTCTCCCTGTCTAGGTGTCTGTGTATGTATCTATCTGTTTGTGTGTGTGTCTGTCTGTGTCTCTGTCTGTCTTGGTATCTGTCTGTCTCTGTCTGTCTGTCTGCCTTGGTATCTGTCTGTCTAGGTGTTTATCTGTCTGTGTTTCTGTCTGTCTCGGTGTCTGTCTGTCTGAGTCTCTGTCTGTCTGTCTGAGTGTCTGTCTGTCTGAATCTCTGTCTGTCTGTCTGGGTGTCTGTCTTTCTGAGTCTCTGTCTGTCTGGGTGTCTGTCTGTCTGTGTCTCTGTCTGTTTGTGTCTCTGTCTGGATGTCTGTCTGTCTGTTTCTGTCTATCTGGGTGTGTGTGTGTCTGTCGGTCTGTCTGTCTGTTTGTCTGTGTGTATGTCTGCGTCTGCCCGTGTCTCTGTGTGGCTGTGTGTCTGTCTGTTCGTGTCTCTGTCTGTCTGTCTGTCTGTCTGTCTGTCCGTGTCTCTGTCTATCTGTCCGTCCGTCTGTCCGTCTGTCTGTGTGCCTGACTGTGTGCCTGACTGGGTGTCTGTCTGTGTCTCTGTCTGTCTGTCTGTCTGTGTCTCTCTCTTGGTGTCTGTCTGTGTCTCTGTCTAGGTGTCTGTGTCTGTCTGTGGCTCTTTCTGTCTGCGTGTGTGTCTGGGTGTCCGTCTGTCTGGGTGTCTGTCTGTCTGTCTGTCTGGGTGGGTATCTATCTGTTTGTGTGTCTGTCTGTCTGTGTCTCTGTCTGTCTGTCTTGGTGTTTGTCTGTCTCGGTGTTTGTCTGTCTGTCTTGGTGTTTGTCTGTTTGTGTCTCCGGATGTCTGTCTGTCTGTGTCTTTGTCTGTCTGTTTGTCGGTGTCTCTGTCTGTCTGTCTGTGTGTCTGTCTGTCTGGGTGACTGTCTGCCTGGGTGACTGTCTTCATTTAACAATTGAAAATTTGCTTACCCTGAATTTAGGATGTTTTCTGTTAATTTGAGTTCGTTGGACCTTGAGGTGACAGCTTCTAGGTCCACGGAGAGGGTCCTCCCATCTCAAATGAACTGAGGTGGAGGTGAGACAAATTTGATCAGTCTCAGATGGCCTGTCACCTCATCCCAAACAGAAAATAGAATGCTGAGTAACCTGTCACTTCACAACGGGCACAGTTATAGGCATACACAAGTTTGTTCAGAGACTCTTTCCAGTCCGATTTCTGTGTTTCGGTCAGCGTCTTAAGCATTTGCAGCAATGTTCTGTTCATATGCACTACTTGGCCATTCCCCATCGGGTGATACAGTGTTGTTCTGGACCCAGCCATGCCACTGAGTTTCTTTAAGTGAGTGAACAACTGATTTTCAAACTCTACCCTTGGTAATCATGAATGCGGGAGGGAAACCCAAACTTGAGAGCAAAGTCATTGAAGATGAGGTTTGCAGCAGTTTTTCCTGACTTTGATGTGGTGGCATACGCTTGAACAAAACGGGTGAAATGGTCAACAAGGATGTACTCGTATCCACCTTTGCATTGGTCAAGGTGGAGGAAATCAATACATACGAGTTCAAATGGCTGTGTCGTCAAAATATTCCTCAAGGGAGCTCTTATTTCATGTCATGGCTTTTTCTGCTTGAGACAGGTGCAAGCTTTTGTCACATAGTGCTCAATGTCAGACTGCATATAGGGCCAGAAGAAGCGTTCACGTACTAGAGATACTGTGCGGTCAGCATCTTGGTGTCCCATGTTACTGTGCAGGCATTTTGTCTTTGGGCTGAATCTCTTGGTCAGATTTTTGTGCATCTCTCAGTTTATCTTTTGGTATAGGACTGACTGATGCAGTGGTCATCTCACTTTCAGTGGAGACTGACATACATACAGCTGAAAACGGCAGGGTTGCTTCTTGAACCTCAACTGCTTGGATTGTGGCAGCGATGGCGTCAGGTGGCAACTCAGAACATTCTCTCATCAGTGACTCTGCATCCAGTGGCATCCTTGACAAAGCATCTGCGTCACTGTTCTCTTTCCCTGGTCTGTACTTTATCGTAAGGGGAAAATCAGCCAACTCTGCAACCCACCTAGAAGTGGTTGCGTTCAGTTTTGCAGTAGACAGGATGTACGTGAGCAGGTTATTGTCACTATACACAGCGAAGGTTGGAGCATAGTACAAATAATCCCGAAACCTATATACTATATATTTAAATACTGCTCCCAAGCCTTGATGGGATGCACAGTGTGTACTATGAACGGCTGAGTGTAATCAGGGAACCCTAACACTGGTGGATGGAGCAAACAGTCAATTAGCTGTTCAACTGCCTGCTGGTGCTGGTCGGTCCATATGATTGGCTTGTTTGAGGGCACAACATGACTCATTTTCTTTTTTTTTTGGTTTTCTTGTGTTGTCAGAGATCTCATTTGAATCTGCTTTCAAGAGATCATACAGACAACTGGCCTTTCTGGAAAAGTCTTTAATGTACTGCCTGTAGTGGGTAAGTAGACCAAGCATTTTTCTGAGCTGACCCACATTCTGTGGTCTGATGTCTTTCAAGGCCCTAACTGCTTCAAAATCGCCTGGATCAAATCTACTGCCCTCTGCAGACACTAATCTCCCCAAACAACGGACTTCCTGCAAACTATCACAAACTGGATGTTAGATTATTATTATTATTATTATTACTTCAGGTTTAAAGAGTGAGTGAGAGTCACACTTACTGGGATTGAGTTTGATGCCATACTCTCTAAGACGTTTCAACACCTTTCGCACATCCTCCACATGAAGCTTTTGCTGAAAACGTTCACTATCTACCAGAAGGGGCAGCATGTCTATCCTGATACTGTCATTCTGGAGACCAGTAAGCACTGTGCGTAGACTCATATGCTGGACTAGGGTCATACTTAAGCCCTGATTCTGATTCTTGGGATGCGAATAATTTATACAAAAGACATTTATACAAACAGTAAACCTAAAGTACATTAACACATAATTTAAACAAAAGTACAAAATATGTCTTTCATGTCCGCGCGTTAAAATTACAGCTTTCTGAGTCAATGTATGTTAGGAAGGGGTGCCATATCTTGTAGAAGGTGTTTAACGAACCTTTCAAGAAAGAACTTAATCTTCTACAACGTAATGCAATGTAAAACTTCCTGAATCTATTTATTATGAGTTGGAGGGGAAGAGTGAGACCATTTTAGAAGAATAAGTCTTCGAGCAAACAAGGTGGAAAATGTAATGATTCTTCATGTGGCCATGGGTACATTGAGTGAGGACGAAATTCCAAAGAGGGTGTAGCGGCAATTTTCCATTTAAACAGAAGGCAGTGAGGGGTTCGAGCGCAATAGTTTGGCCTGTTACTTTACTAATTGTTTCAAAAATAGCAGCCCAGAACTGTGATGGTAGAGGGCAGGATAAAAACATGTGGCCAAAGTCAGCTGGTGACTGTCTACATCTATTGCATTTGTCCATTCTGTCAGGATAGATTTTGGACAGTTTGGCATTAGTGAAGTAAACTCTATGCAGAACTTTACATTGTAAAAGACTATGCCTCGCACAAATAGAAGATGAGTGAACACTATTTAGCATCTCTTCCCACTGTTCATCAGATAGCGGAATCCCAAGGTCCTGAAGCCAAGCAGCTCTCAGAGAGTTCAACCAGTTTGGAGACAGTGTAAATTTTGTTGCCAAATCTGAGAATAAGGAAAAAAACACCATCGATACCTTGTTGTTGAACTTATAACAGCATAGAGTGTATCAGATTTTCAACTTGTCACACTCTCATAGAAACAAGTAGAATATGATATATTTTATGGCAAATGTGGTTTCACTCATGTCTGACCTCAGTTTGTGCCGAAAGTTAACCTTTATCTTTTCAATTAATTTCTAGCTGTGTCTGATTGACTTAATGTATTTAAGCTTATAATTTAGATTTAGTTGCCATTCTCTTTCGAATACATTGTTAATCAAGTTTATTGCTTAGAAATATGTAGAATAGGATATATTTTATGACAAACGTGGTCTCTGACTTCAGTTTGGGCCAAAAGGACATTGTTCTTCATGTTTCTCACTGTGTGATATCTAGATTTAGCTGCCATTCTTTTTCAGATGCAGTTGTTGGCTCAGCAGGAAACAAGCAACAGTTGTACTTACAGCAGAGGCCGAGTAAGTTGCACTGAGCCAAGCAACACAGGAATGTACCTGGTTTAAACGACTACTGAATGATCTTGGGATGGATGCTACGGCCGGCGTGATCCTGGAGGACAACCAAGGAGCCATTGCAATCACGAAGAATCCAGCTGATCATTCAAGGACTAAGCACATAGACATTCGCTACCATTATATCCTTTAATGTGTGCATAATGCGCAAATACAACTGCAATATTGCCCAACAAATGACATGAAGGCAGATATCTTGACCAAGCCACTAACAAGACAAAAGTTTGAGTATCTTAGGAGTGAGATTGGGCTTTGCACTATTTAATTTAGTTTAATAGGCCTATTGTTTAGTGTTGAACATGTTAAGAAAACTGTACGCAAGGTAAAAAAAAAAAAAGGAGTAAAAAATTTATCTTGCTAGTTTAAGTGTTAATAAGATTTATTGTTTAGACATTATTTGCGTAGTTGAACATTGCGCTTAAGTAATATTGGCCTATATTAGTGGAAAAAAGCCTTAATGCTATTGTAAAATTAAGTGGGGGTTGTTGTAATGATGTAATTCTGACAATAGGTGTATGTTCTGTGCTATACTGCCATCTAGTGGTGTGGCGTGGCTGTTTGTCTGTCCTCTGGTTTTTCGTTCTGAATAAAACACGTGGAATTTCACTCATCTCTGACCTCACTTTGGGCCAAAAGGACAGCGCTCTTTACGTTTCTCACTGCGTGATATGTGGATTTATCTATCATTCTTTTTCAAAAGCACTGATAATCAAGTTTCTTGCTTAGAAACATGTCAAATAGGATATATTTTATGACAAACGTGGTTTCACTCATCTCTGACTTCAGTTTGGGCCAAAAGTTCATCTTTCTTCACCGTTTCTCACTGTGAATAATCTAGAATTAGCTGCCATTCTCTTTCATATGCATGTACCAATCAGAAAGGGTGACACCCAGAATAACAAAGTGATCTGGTTTTGTGTTTACCCTATGATAATACACAGTGCAGCAAAATATGGACTAAGGTCTTTAAAGAATTATTTACAGAGAAACCGCCTCTGCCCAAAACAAGGTCCAATGAGAGTAGTGACTCATGTACCAATCAGAAAGGATGACACCCAAAATAACAAACTTATAAAAAGAGGGAGCAGACTGTGCTCCGGGCCTCCTGATCCAGCTGAGCTTTCGAGTGAAGCAGATCAGACCCACAGCTGTGTAATTTACTTATTCTCTCAAATAAAAGAAGGAGGACAACTCTTGCTTTAATGTCCTTTCTCAAAATGATGATAACGACACTAATTAATGTCATTAGTAGCACCTGTGTTTGTCTTATTCAATCATGTCAGAATAGCTGCTGTTAAATAGGTTCATAGATAGGTAAGTAATTACGGGCCTACCACTTGATCCTTTTGTTGCACGATATGTGGTGCTTGATGTGGGGGGTTCGGTGGCATCTCCTCACTGTCTTCCACCTCAGAGGCAGAAGTTTCTGAGTCACTTTCATCCCTTGATGAGACTGGTAAAAAAAATATATATATATATATATATATATATAGATACAGTCAAAATAAATAAAACAGCAATAAAAAAAAAAACATCACACACAAAATCATCAATTGTTACAAGCTGAATCAACATTCAAAATGAGGCTTAATCTCTGGCCTTGATGGCTCCCTGATTGAGTGAATTGATCTCTCCCTGTCTGGATTATTTGTGTGTTAAACTTTAATAAAAATGTTTATTACAAAATGAGGCTTAGTCTGTCAAAATCGACTGGGTCCTTGTGTCTGATCACACTGACTTGCCTGGTTAGTTCCAGGTTGCGAGCTGCCAGGGCTGCTGATATGTGGGCTGGGGCCTGATCTGTGCTTCTTTACAAAAAAGTGGGAAATAGCTCCCTTTCTCTTCATTGTTATCTATCCCTATACAAAATAAGACAGCCTGGTTACACCTTTGTGTTAGGCCAAATCTATTAAATTAAACTATTTGCCCACATTCTTCTAAAGTTAAGTGTCATGTGCAAAGACAGCTGCCAGACCAGTAGCTAGTAAATATCATCAAGATGTAATTAATGATAATTACCAAGTCAAAACATATAATAAGATGTAAGTGGATCACATAATGTGTGCCACTGGTAACTGTGGGCCTGGCCCAAATAGTACAAAAAAGTCACAACAAGAAAATACATCTCTAGTAACATGGCTGTACACAAAAGGTTGCAATCAAACAAATGGGTGACATCACCAACCATCGTCTTGTTAGCTTGAGTTAGGATGGATTTTTTGGTCAAAAGTTTCTACTCACAACTGAATGCTTTTCTTTTCTTCACCTTTCTTTCTTCTCTCCTTAGCTTCACTCTGTTGTTTACTTCCTTATTTCTGCCTTTCCACACTATTCTCCTGCTCTTTTCCTCTTCTCTCCTTCACTCTTTACTATCAGTCTCTCCTATACCTGTCTTCTCCCTAATCTACAACAGAGCAACATAGAGATAATATTGTCATCTCATGGTAATCTAATATAACAAGTTACACCTTTACTAACAACAGTGACATACAAAACAGTGACTCAGGGCATCAGCTAATCAGATGGTCTGCATTTATAACTACTACAGTCATGGTTACCCACACAGCACTGTCTGGTGCCAGCCCGACACAAAATACAGCAGCCTAGCACACACACAACTATCAACCACAGACTTATTATTAATTAATTTATTATTTTAACAGAGTCTCAGGTCCCTATGCCTACAGGAAAATCATATGCTACCAAAGCAGTCTTCCACCTCCCCTCTTCCAAACCAGAGCCACATACAATATCACCTAGGCTAATCTCATGCTAATGTTAATGTTACAGCTTCAGTAATGACAGATATAAAAACAGTGTCATAACGTTAACGTTCACTGACTTGTATAACGTTACGTTAGGTCTTCAGTTCAGATAAACAATCACTTCACACACACACACACAGCCAAGTCTACAGCCAGTTCACACAAAATAAATAGGTTCATACACAACATACCATTTATCGCGGCCGCTGGTCTCCTTTTCTTTCCTTTTTGCCGCCTCTGGATTGTTGCTGTTGACGCTGCTGCGTCTGTACGTCATGCGACGTCTTCTCTGGCGATGCGTTAAATGGCTATCGTAATAACTGGTGTTTGTCTGGTCACGTTAGGTTAGCTCCTATAAAATTAAACTGGATCATGTTGGCTAGTCAGTGCCAAACTTGGCTATGATTTAGACCTTCAAACAAGCTCCATGGACATTGAACTAATCTCTGGGCGTTCATTACAGTATATTTTGAGCTCTAGCATGAAATTCTTGCAAACTGAATTGATTTAAAGTCCCTAAATACATTTACTGAAAACTAACTATGATGTGGTTACCCACATTATCCTAATCTAGTGCTACGTAGCTTCAGGCTAACGTTACAATATAGCCTTTCATAACATTAGCCTACTCACACAGCTGAACTGATTAAGGCAAAATCTCTTCTCCTCTGAACGGGCTGTCAAATTGTGAGACTCATCAGGAGACCACTTTTAGACTTTACTTCAGAGTGATGTATGCACAGAAAGTGGGTCCTCTTGGTCCATACCAGTCACTTGAAAGACGTTTATTTTACCTTCTTCGTTTGCTGCTTTCAACGAGACGTGCAGTGACCTGTCAATCAACTGGGGTGGCACCTGAGGTGTCCAATCAGGTTCCAAAGGTGGCCAATGCTGCCCTCTAGCTCCGCCCCTGCGAGGGAGGGCCCACGGCAGCACCCCCTGCTGGTTGACAAGAGGAAGAACGAAACGTGCTTTCACGTGAGAGTCTGCGACAGTCTCAGTGACCCCAGACAGTCTCAGAGACTCCAGACAGTCTCAGTGACTCCAGACAGTCTGAGTGACTCCGACAGTCTCAGTGACTCCAGACAGTCTCAGAGACTCCAGACAGTTTGAGTGACTCCGACAGTCTCAGAGACTCCAGGCAGTCTCAGAGAACTGAAATAACATTTCCCTCATATCCTTGCTGCAACCAGCAATACACATTAAATATAAAATATATACAAGTTTAAATAGATCTAAAAGACAATACAGCACAAATAAAAAGATATAAACAGTATAAATATGCCAAATACAAAAAGATATAAACAGTATAAATATGCTAAATATAAAAAGATATTCACAGTGTAGATATAGCAGTATAAACAGTATGAACAGTATAAACAGTGTGAATATATCAAAAATAAAATATGTATACAGTGTAAACAGTTAACTGCACTTAAGAAACAGCAGCGGGTTTGTAAAGTTTGTAAAGTTTATAAAGTCTGTAAAGTTTGTAAAGTTTATAAAGTTTATGAAGTTTATAAAGTTTTGTGGAAACCTTCAGGTTTCTGGGATCCACAATCTCCAGGACCTGAAGTGGGAGACCAACACAGACATCATCATCATCAAAAAGGCCCAGCAGAGATTGTACTTCCTGCACCAGCTCAGGAAGCTCAACCTGATGAAGGAGCTGCTGACACAATTCTACTTTGTCATCATTCAGTCTGTTCTCTGCTCTTCCATCACTGTTTGGTTTGGATCCACCAAACAGGACAAGAACAAACTCAGACGGACAGTCAGGACTGCAGAGAAAATTATCGGTGTCAGCCTGCCCTCCATCCAGGACTTATACCTGTCCAGAGTCAGGAAACATCTCTCAAATTCAAATCAAATTTTATTTGTATAGCCCAAATTCACAAAGCACATTTTGCCTCAGAGGGCTTTACAATCTGTACAGGGAGTGAAACCCTCTGTCCTTAGACCCTCGGTTCGAGTGAGGAAAAACTTGCCCACAAAAAAACACTTTTAACAAGGAAAAAGGTGGAAGAAACCTCAGGAAGAGCCACAGAGGAGGGATCCCTCTCCCAGGACGGATAGACGTGCAATAGATGTCACGTGTACAGAACAACAGAAACATACTGTACAATTACAATGAATGATAAAATGACAATGAATTACAATGAATGATAAAATGATTACAGTAGCAGTGGAACCTGTGAAACTCCAGGGAAGAAGTTTAGTTAGTAACATAACATGCATTAATGAGACATGTATGTTTACAGATGGCGGTGGTGATGGTGATGGAGTCAGGAATGGTGGACTTGAATGTTTTTTTCTTCTCAGTGAGTTGGATCAACTACGAATACTCTAAGTACAAATTGAAGGTATCTGTACTTTACTTGAGTATTTCCATTTTATGACACTTTTTACTGCACTACATTTATCTGACAGCTTCAGTTACTAGTTACTTTACAAGTTGGATTTGACATTAAAAAAAAAAACATGAAGAACATTGAAAAAATTATGCATTGCAAAGAAAACTAGCCAACAGGATTTACAAACTGAGCTTAAACAATTAGTCAATGAATCAATGATTGAGTGATCAGCTGATTAATGGTTGAACTGATTTCTAATCAAACATTTCAGGGTTTCAACTTCTCAAATGTGACACGTTTCTGTTTTTCTCGTCTTCAATGAAACAAAAACAGAATCATTTTGAGCTTTGGACAGTTGGTCGGACAAAACAAGACATGTGAAGATATCACTTTGAGGTCTGTTTAATTGTGACCAAAATATAGAATCAATGGATTCATCCAAATATTGAACCATATAAAAGAGTTCAAAATGAACTCCACCTCAACCAACTACAGCAGTAAAATGTCAGAATCATCTAATGATAGAACATAGTATATATACTGGATATCATTACAGAACATGACACCTGAGCGTTAAAGTTATTGAATAACTGTTGTCAATATTTTTCACACATTTATTTGTAGATCATTTTGACATTGTGTCTGACAGTGGAGCTGATCTCAGAGCAGTTCAGACTGCAGCGCTGATAGTCATCTCCACTTGTTGTGATTCCTCTGTCAGTCTCTGCTGGATGAAGCTCTCCTCTCCACTCCACTCCACCTCCCAGTAACATGGCCCAGTCAGAGCTGATGCTGCTGCTTCAACCTCTCTGGATCAACAGGACTCAGCTGATCCTCTCTCAACACAAACACCTTTCTCATCACTCACACTCTGACAGAGATGGTTTCCATCTGATGAGAGAAGAAGACAGAAGTCATGAATCGGCGTTTACAGAGACTCCCTTCATCAGCTGTCAGTCAGTGATGCAGCACATCCAGCATAAAGACCAGCAGGGACTTCACTCCTGTTCAGACCACAAGCGGAGCGGCTGTGTAGCGTAGCCAGCTTCCTTTCAGCTCTCATGTTAACGTGTTGGAGTGAAGCTCACAGACCTGGATCAAGTCTGTTGACTCTGCACATTTCACTCAAGTACACAGTGGAAATAAAGTGCTGACAGTCCCTGAATGCATCATTACTGCAGAAACAGAGAGACATTCACCGCTCACTTTCATTTTCAGCTGTGGGTACTGGACTTCAGCAGAGGTTCTGCTCTGTACAAAGACCACATGGTCACTAAATGTTGATGGTTCTTTGCAGGCTTCAGTCAGACTGATCTGAGAGCTGTGACAAAGATGAACTGATGAGTTCTTTAATGTTGAAATGAGAGAACAAACACTTTGAGATCAGATCTGATGAACAAGGACCACTGTCTCTGTACATCTTGTAATGCTGTCAGCTGTAATCACCTTTATTTCCTGTAGACATGAACACAACAACAATAGTCGTCTTCATTTCAAATATTTTTATTGTGAAGCAGACAGTACATCAAAAATACATCCATCCTTAGTTTATGCAATGCTTCATTATTTTGTAATATAGGTAACAAAGGTGTCCTACAAATAAGTGAATAAATGAAAAACAATAAATGGGAGAAAAAGTAGAAAAATATACAAAAATAAGTAAATAAATACATTTATTAAAACAAAATAAATAAATAGTAACTCCCTCCCTGACCCACCCCGTCCCGCCCACCCAGTACTACTCATGTCGTCCTACATCCTGTTTCAAGAAAGAAATAATTGGTTGCCACATCCTTTTGAAGTCTTCCAACCTACCACTAAGAGAATAACGAATCTGTTCAAGATGTAATGTATCAGTCAGTGCCGTTAACCATGCTTTCAAAGCAGGTGTCTCTGTTTTTTTCCAATGAAGGAGAACAAGTTTTTTTCCCACAGAGGAGACCATAGGATAGAAGATGGCGCTGCACATTCTGTAGGTTCCCAGTGCTCCCTGATGTCCCTAGTATAACCAATAGTGGATCTGGTCGTAATGTAGTCTTGAAGACCTTTGAGAAAAATGAAAACACTGCTGTCCAGAAATTTTCTAGTTTGGGGCATAGTGTGTAACTGTGAAGTAGATTTGCCTCCGCTTGGTTACATTTTTCAGAGATGGGTGATATTTCTGGGAATATTCTATGTAATTTTACTCTTGAGTAATGCAGCCTATGCAGAATTTTAAACTGGATCAGGCAGTGTCTAGCGTTCAGGGAGCAAGTATTGATATATCTCAGGCTTTCCTTCCATATATCCTCCGCTATCCCCATACCCAATTCTTTTTCCCAGCCTTCCTTTATGTATTCCGTATTCACCTGGTCTAGCTCCTGAAATGAATCGTATATAACTGAAACTGCATTCCTCTCCATCGTGCAATCTCTGAGACACCTGTCTAGCTTGTCAGGGGTGGTGTTTTCAAAATGGTCCAGATGTGTCCTTACAAAATGTCTGACTTGGAGATACCTAAAAAAATCACTTTTTGACAGACCATATTTCTCTTGTAGTTGAAATGACGCAAATGAACCACTAACGTACAGATCACCCACACTGTGCAGTCCAAGTTCCTTCCATCTGTCAAAGCCTCCATCTACAATAGAAGGGGTGAATGATGGATTTGCTGATATTGGGAGTGTAAAGGATAGCTTCCTAAGTTTGAGTTGTTTTGATATTTGCCTCCAGATTTGAATAGTGTTGTGTATAATTGGGTTGTAGCTATAGTATGATTTTTGAAGGTGGATGGGAGACATCACAATAGCACCGATCGAATAGGGAAAACAATCCTCTCGCTCCATGTCCAGCCAGCTGGCGAGCACAACTGTCTCATCTAGCCAGTAGGAGATGCATCGGATATTTGCTGCCCAATAATACCTGACAAAATCTGGGAGGGCCAGCCCACCATTTGTTTTACTATTGCACAGATGCCCCTTTCTGATCCTATGTGTTTTTTAATTCCAAATAAATGAAAGAATCATAGAATCTAGTTTCTTAGAATAGGTTTTACTAAGGAAGATGAGAAAGTTTTGAAAGAGGTACAGTAACTGAGGGAGACAGACCATTTTGACTGCATTCACTCTACCGATCAAGGAAATAGGGAGGGTTTTCCAGAACTCCAATTTGTTTTTAAACTTGTTTAATATAGCCACATAATTAGCCTCAAATAATTTCTTATATTTCTTCGTAATTTCTAACCCCAAATATGTGAATTTCTCCCATGCCAATCTGAATGGGGTTTGTTCTAGTGCACCTGGATCACTGCATCGCACTGGCATCAGCTCACTTTTTGTCCAGTTCACTCTGTATCCAGAGAACGAGCTAAATAAATCAATCATCTCTAATAAAGCAGGCATTGAAGTTTTTGGCTCTGTAATAAAGGTCAAAATGTCATCCGCATATAGCGATATTTTATTTGTGGTGTAATCTGTGTCATAACCATGAATCTCTTTATTTGTACGAACGGTCGCCGCTAATGGCTCCAGTGCTAGTGCAAACAACAAGGGGCTAAGAGGGCACCCCTGTCTAGTGCCTCTATATAGATTAATTGTCTCTGACATTGTCTGATTAGTGAGAACTCTGGCAGTAGGATTGGAGTAAAGTAATTTTATCCATGAGATAAATTTTGTTCCAAGTCCAAATTTTTCTAATACAGCATATAAATATGGAAATTCTACACAGTCAAAAGTCTTTTCGGCATCCAAACTCAGAATGAAAAGATCTTCCTTTGGATGCCTGGGGGAGTACAAAATGTTAAGTAGGCGTCTAACATTATGAAATAAGTGTCTGACTGGCATAAACCCATTCTGATCCGGATGTATCAGTTTGGTTACAAGAGGACTGAGTCTTGAAGCCAGAGTTTTAGCCAAGATTTTCAAGTCAGAATTTAATTGCGACACTGGTCTATATGAGCTCACCTGCTCTAAGTCCTTCCCCTTCTTTGGGATAAGCGTTATTGTAGCCTCATTCAGTGTTGATGGTAACTTGCCATCCTCCAAGGACTTCTTATACATCCTGAGAAGAAATGGAGATATTTTATTACCAAATTTTTTATAAAACTCATTACATATCCCGTCTGGTCCCGGGCTTTTTCCATTCTTCAGGGAATTAATTGTTTTCCTTATGTCTCCCTCTGTAATTTCCATTCCCAAGGAATTCTGATCACTCTCCGACAATGTTGGTAATTGACATGCATTTAGGAACTGTTTCATAGTCTCAGGAGCATGTGCCTGGGAGCTGTATAAAACCTCATAATAATGGCGAAATGCGTTATTAATATCGTTGTGTGAAGTGACAGGGGTGTCAGTTCCTGATCTTATCTTATGAATAGCTCTATCACTTTCCCTCTTCCGCAACTGTCTTGCCAACAGTTTATGAGGTTTATCCCCAAATTCAAAAAAGGTCTGTTTAGTAAAAGTAAAGGCTTTAGAAATGTTTTCAGACAGAAGTGTATTGAGCTGATATTTGAGGGCTGAGATTTTATTGTGTTTCTCTGCAGAGGGCTGAGTCGCATTTTCTGCATCTAATTTTCGTATCTGCTCCTCTAGATCTGTCTGCTTTTGATTGTTGCGTTTCTTTTGTGAGGACTGATATGAAATAATGCATCCTCTTATATATGCTTTGAAAGACTCCCATAAAAGAACTGGGGAGATGTCATCTTTATCATTTGTTTCAAAAAATATTTCTATCTGAGTCTCCAAATATTCACAGAATCGTTTTCTTGTTAGCAACTGTGGATCAAGCCTCCAGGATCTAAAGTTTCTCCTCAGCTCAAGCAACTTCAGTGAGACAGAAACCGGGCAGTGGTCTGAAATTATTATGTTGTGATATTTAACATTTTTTACCCCAGATAAAAGTTTGCTGTCTAACAGGAAAAAATCGATTCTGGAGTACACATTATGAGAATGAAACGAATACTCTCTACCGGTTGCATTCAAGATTCTCCACACATCTACCAAATTGGTATTTTTTATAAATGAATGAAGCATTGGATTGAGGTGATCTCTGATTTGATGATCTATCGAGATAGGTATCTAAAACTAGATTGAAATCCCCACCGATAATGAGATTTGTACTTGAAATATCTGGGATCATACTAAAAGTCTTTCTAAGAAATTCCGGGTCATCCCAATTTGGTCCATACACGTTCAGTAATGTGATTGGTATGGAATGTATCTCTCCTGCGACCATGATGTATCTCCCATCTTTGTCAGCTATGGTAGATTTATGTAGAAAGGGAACATTTTTATGAATTATTATGGCTACTCCCCTTGCTTTGGCTGTAAATTTGGAATGGTATACTTGGTTTATCCAACTGGCTCTAATTTTATTGTGTGTTTCATTTTTCAGATGTGTCTCCTGTAAAAAAATCACATCCGCTTGGATCTGTCTCAAATGAGATAGTACCTTCCCTCGCTTTACCGGTTCATTAATTCCATTTACATTCCATGAGCAAAATGTTAGATTTCCTCCTGTTCTCATGTCTCCCCCTGCTATGTCAGTATGTGTAGTCATGATGACACATCTGCTCCAACTGTGATCTCTGACATGGCATCTCTATTTCTGTGTATTTTGTTCTAAGTAGCACTCTTGCCCACCCTGCCCTCGTCCCGATGCGCACCGTAAAGAAAAACCCCAACAAAAAGAAAAAGCCCGCCTCCCCACGGGTCAACCTACAGTCAAAAACCTGGGAATGAAACCAGGCCTCCTCCCCAGAGGTCCGATCTCCCCAACTCTTATCAAAAAACCTGTTCATTATCCTGCTCCTACAGTAACTGTGTAGCTCAGCAGTTATGTAAACAACCAAAAACCTTATTAAACTGTGGTTATATTGATTCAGACGATAACTGGGAATATTCATATTAAAATGATGAATAAAGAACCTTAGGGTACAGTCTTTAGTTCCACTCCTGATGTCACCCTCTAATCCGGCTTAAATGTAGGTATGGACATAAAGAATTTTATGAACGGCACCACATGGAGTGGGGAGAGGTTCTAACCCTGTTTTCAGCTCAGCAAGAGAACTATCATGTGTCTTAGCTTATTAAACCAAAATGTGAAAGGAATATCTTATAACACACTACAACTAATAACATTAATTGTAGCTTTAAATGTAAACAAAACGCCGGCAAATGCCGTGATTTCTAGTCACCTGTCGGAGTCCTCAGATTCAGTTCATCTCAGGGAATGAGATTTACACATATCTGGACCATTGTTATAGTCTCACCATCACCTCACTCTGATGACCCGAAATGACGGGTTGCGTATTGGCGCGCTTCTTCTGGATCTGTGAAGAGCCTCTCTGACCCGTTGTGTGTCACCCGTAGCTTAGCAGGATACAGAAGTCCAAACTTAACCCCGGGTTTGTCGCGTAGTATCTTTCTGGCCGGAGTGAAGGCAGCTCGGCGTCTTGCGACTTCAGGTGGCAGGTCTCTGAAAATCTGTATCCGCTGGCCCCGGTACATTAGATCTCTGGTGGACATCACCTTCTGCATCTTCATAAGCGTGGCAGTAATGCAGCCTTGCAATAAAGTGCCGAGGGTGTTCGTCATTGCCAGGTCGTTTCCTCAGGGCTCTATGGGCTCGGTCTATAACTGGTGCATCTGTGAGGTTTAACACTTCTTTTAACAGCTGAGCCACAAACTCTCTTGGCTTTTGGCCATTTTCATTCCCCTCTTTAATTCCGGCCACTCTCAGATTCTGTCGTTTGGAACGGCCTTCCAGATCAAGGCATTTCTCTGATAGTGTTTCAACTTGCCCAGAGAGTCTCTTAACTTTGTCTTCCAGCTCTTGTATTGTGTCTGAAGTGTCGTTAGCAGCATCGGCCAGTTCCTTCAAAGCCCCTCTACTGACCTCAGAGTCTGCAGACTGCAGTGTGGACTCTCCACAAGAGGCTTCACTTCTGAATCCTGCAGGTTGTTGTAGCTCAGGTCCAGCTCTGTCAGATGGGAGGGGTTGGACTTCAGAGCTGAGGCCAGAGAAGCACAGCTGATCTCTGACAACCTGCAGTCCATCAATCTGAATAAAGAATAAATGATGTAACTTTAGTAGACAATGTTCCTGCTTGAAACAGATTATTGATTGATTTATTGTATTTATGTATTTTTATTCTCATTTATTTCAATCAAACATGATGTGACTATAAGATGAAAGTCAAGAGTTGAAAAGGTTCACAGTGAATTATCCAGTGTAGATTTTTCTTGTTATATTCAGGTTTGAAATGTGCAGCTCAACATTGCTCTGCCACAGTCAATGGACTAAACCACAGAAGCAGAAAATAGACTTTAGCATTCAGATACTCAGTGTGGATCAGTATAATATCAGCCTGATGTCTGCACTTTAGTGTTAACACAACTTTAGCATCATATTAATCTCAGCACAGAAATAAAAATTGGTGTCTGACCTCAGAGTCTTCATTCTACAGTGTGGACTCTCCAGAAAATCACATAGCAGCTTCCCTCCTGAATCCTTCAGGCTGTTCTGACTTAGGCCCAGCTCTGTCAGATGGGAGGGGTTGGACTTCAGAGCTGAGGCCAGAAAAGCACAGCTGATCTTTGACAAAATGCACCACTCCAATCTGAATAAAGAATAAATGATGTTGATAAAAATCCATTTATAATCCAATCAGATGTGTTTCAGGTTTGAAGTGTGCAGCTCAATATTACTATGTCCTAATCAATGAGCTTTTCTCTAAAATGAGCAGAGTGACCTTGTCATTGTGTTATTGTGGATCGTCATAATGTCAGCCTTCTACAGACATCATCCAAACGTCATCACAAGATTCAGACAACCATTCATGTCAACACAGATGGAATTAGAGGATCAAATCAAATCAGACATGTTTATTATTTATTCCATGACCTTCTGACTGTGTTTGGTGTCTTAGTAGGTAAATGCCATTAAAAGGAGAGGTCTACATTTGTTCAAGTGTGTCTTCAAACAGCAGCCACATGTATATTCAAAAAGTTTTTGGTGGCAGTCATCATTCCTCCAGTCCATAGGGAGTGTGAAGTGCTCTCTTCCAAAACAACTACAATCAAGTGGGTGTCTACCAACGTTAAAGAGTGAATTTGGTCCTAAATATTCTTTGAGTTACTATTCCTCCACTGCAGCTCAACAAGGACAAACTGTCAAATTCACAAACTTTCAAGGATCTCAAGGACTCATGGGAACCATGTTACAACAGAGAGTCCTTTTTCTTTTGCAGCTTATTTTTTAAAATCCTCAAACAGTCCTTGAATCCTGTTTTGTTGTGATGTTTTGGCCTGTGTTAGGCTGCTGTTTATTACTCTTAGCTCTGGTTTAATGCACACCACACCACACCACACCACACCACACCAGCTGTGAGGGTTGTCTGTAGCAGCCATATCAGCTTCTGATATCATGAAGATCATCACAGTTCATCACTTCACCTTTATTGAACTTTTCTTTATCTAACCTGTCTTTTTCTTGGTTTACACAGAAGCTCAAACTCTCTGCAGCCTGATTTTATCTGCTATCATTAGATCTTCAACAACCTCATTCTTATCTGTCACACATTCTATAGCCTCATCAGCACTGACGTCATCTTCACTGACTGATGGACCACAATGTGAATCTGTGGAAGCTCAAAAACTGTCAAACATTTGATTTCTGGACTTTTGTTACTCTACCAACTGTTCAACCATTCATGAAACCAAAACATGTCAAACATCAGTCAAGGATTTGAATTGAATATGTAGAAAAACTACATGACGTACAGTCAGCGAACTGACCTCAGAGTGTCCAGTTTACAGTTTGGACTCTCCAGTCCAGCAGACGGCAGCTTCACTCCTGAATCCTTCAGGTTGATGTTGTAGCTCAGGTCAAGCTCTGTCAGATGGGAGGGGTTGGACTTCAGAGCTGAGGCCACAACTTCACAGTGAGTCTCTGAGAGTCCACATCGAGAAAGGATGTGATGAAACAAAGATTGTAAAATATGTTATTATAAAAGAGGAAACTTTATATTTACTTCATGCATTTTTTTTTTACATATTTGCTCTTCACATCAGAGGTTCAGCTCATCTTATCTCACTGTGTTTGACATGAAACTCTCTCTCACACCTGCTTTTGTAGGTATGTAGTTACATTTAGTCTTCCATAATGTCCACAGTCAGTGTGATCTGATCCCAGGTCTGTCTGCACAAAGTTAGCATGAGGCTAACTCAGTGAACAGTTACAGTTGGGAAAGATGATCTCTCTTTGCTCGCTACCTGCTGCTTTCAGGTTCACGTCCATAAGTGGGAAAATTCAGTGACTGCTGCCAAACAGGACAGAAATGAAACAATCACCTGACAATATCGGACCTGTACATGATTAAATATTATATGATACTCTGAGCATTAAAAAAACTTATTCAACAAACAAACACAATCAACAAACTTTGCATCATTTCAACACAATGTCATTAGAAAGATGTCATGATTGTATCAGCAATAAAAACATAACATTGACCTTTGATGTGTATAAGATAAAAGTCTAAATTCTACCATTGTGTCTATGTATTCATCAGACCTCTGTTGTTGGTGGAAGCTGTGCATTTCCTGCTACTTCTCTTCTCGACACCAACAAGAGAGAAAACACCTGAGTTTGTTTCTGTGAGTAACAGAATATAAGAAAGACTTCAAAACAAGACCATGTAACACACCTTGAATTCATGAGCAATAAAAAAGGAGCTGTGGCATCATCTGATATCCCCCATGCTCACTATGAACTGGCTCCAAAACCATTACGACAAAACTAGCAATAAGTAACAATTGTTAGAAATAAATAAGATTATAATAAGAATGTTATACATTTACATTTTACAGTTAGTCACTCAGCAGACACTTTCATCCAAAACAATTTACAAGAAGGGAAAATGGGAAAATATAGTGTGAACATCTGAAGAACTAAACTATGAATCTACACTGATTTATAATGTTCATCACATCTGGACTTACACAGCCTTAATGCAGTTCCTCACAGCTGGAATCAGTCTCTGTCGTCCCTGCCATGATGTGTTGTACCTCTTCAGGCCCAGCTCATCCAGAACCTCCTCTGACATCTGCAGCATGTAGGCCAGAGCTGAGCAGTGGATCTCAAAGAGTTTCTTCTCTGATCTGTTCTCTGACTTCAGGAACTCTTGGATCTCCTAATGGACATTGTTCATCTCCATCAGACAGTGGAAGATGTTCACGCTTCTGTCAGGAGAGATATAATCACTGTTCATCTCCTTCAGGTTGTTGATGGCTCTCTGGATGAATTCTGGACTGTTGTCTGTCTGACCCAGCAGACCTCCTAAGAGTCTCTGGTTGGACTCCAGAGAGAGACCATGAAGGAAATGAGCAAACAGGTCCAGATGATCATTTTTTACTTTGAAGGGATTTCTGCATGGCCTTCATCAGGAAGACATCCAGGGTTGAGTAATCTTCATCTTTTAGGAAGGCCTTCAGTCTCTGTCTTCTTTTTGGTGTAACAGTGGAACAGGTAGACTGCAGCCAGAAACTCCTGAATGCTCCGATGAACAAAGCAGTAGACTGTTTTCTGGAAGATCACACTCTCTTTTGAAGATCTTTGTACAAACTCGTGAGCACACCAAGGCCTCTGTGACATCCAGACCACACTGCTCCAGGTCTTCTCGTTAGAACATGATGTTTCCTTTCTCCAGCTGTTCAAACGCTACCCTCCCCAGCTTCAGAAGAACTTCCCTGTCAGCCTCCGTCAGCTCCTGTGGACTTGTCTCATGTCCTTCATCATACTTCTTCTTCTTCCTCTTTATCTGAACCAGCAGGAAGTGTGAGTACATGTCAGTCAGGGTCTTGGGCAGCTCTCCTCTCTGGTCTGTGGTCAACATGTGGTCCAGAACTGTAGCAGTGATCCAGCAGAAGACTGGGATCAGACACACGATGTGGAGGCTCATGGAGATCTTGATGTGTGAGATGATTCTGCTGGACAGATCTTCATCACTGACTCTCCTCCTGAAGTACTCCTCCTTCTGAGGGTCAGTGTAGCCTCATACTTCTGTTACCCTGTCTACACATGAAGGAGAATCCCTCCTGATTTGCTGCTGCAGGTCTGGAAGTTATCCAGATGAGAGCCGAGGGAAGCAGATTCCCCTTGATGAGGTTCGTCAACAGCACGCTGACTGATGACTTCTGTGTGACATCAGACTTGTGTCTGATGTAGGAGGTCGTCCTCTTTGTTGTTGAAATCCAGTGAAAGTCTGCTTTCATCCAGGCCATCAAAGATGAACAGAAGTTTACAGACAGCAAGCTTCTCTGCTGTGACCTTCTGTAATGTTGGATGGAAAACATGGAGCAGCGTGAGAAGACTGATCTTTGATCAAGTTCAGCTCCCTGAACAAGAGCAGAACCACCAGACTGACATCTTGGTTCTCTGAGCCCTCTGCCCAGTCCAGAGTGAACTTCAGCACTGAGAAGGTTTTTCCAACGCCAGCGACGCCGTTCGTCAGAATGACTCTGATGTGTCTCTGTTGGTCAGGTAAGGCTTTAAAGATGTCGTGGCATTTGATCTGAGTGTCATGGAGAGTATCCTTCTTGGAAGCTGTCTCAAGCTGCCTCACCTCATGTTGGGTATTAACCTCTTCACTCTGTCCCTCTGTGATGTAGAGCTCAGTGTAGATCCTGTTGAGGAGGGTTCCACTTCCTGTTTCATCACTTCCTTCAGTCACACGTTCACATCTCGTCTTCAGACTGATCTTACGTATGTTCATCTAAAATCTCCTGCAGACCACCACTCACTAAAAAAGAGAGAAAGGTTTGAGACAAAACAAAGAAAACATGTCAATCAGCTGATTATTTCACCATTACCAATAAAAAATGATCAATATAAGAACATATAGAGAAGTAAATGTTAGAAAGTCTAGTTTTGGTTGAACATCAAAACCTCTGACTTTGTGTTGGTGCTCGTCTGCAGCTCTTCATCTGAACAGCTCACTGTGGCTGTTCCTTCCTCCCTGTAATATTTAAAACTGATCCAGCCATCAAATGATACACAATATGTTCATGTCTTCTTGTGTAGACATGATTTTTATTTCTTTGTGCTAACAAAGCTCTATGAATCTCTGTGACAAATACACTGTGACAAATACACATTTCCTGTAGCTGCTTCACAATAAAAGCCTCTCGCTGCTTTGCAGGTGGAAAACTTTAATGTGAAGAAGCAGCAGGAAATGTTGAGTTTACATGAGCAGCATAAGAGCAAAGCTCTGACAGACTAAAGTAAGAGTAAAAAGCTGATATCTGAATGTTCAAACAGGAACTAACCTGCACCTGTACCTGCATGATTCCTGCAGTTTTTGGGTTGTTTCCACATGGTTGAATTCACTTATTGTAAGTCTCTAAACAAACGTAATGTCATGAAATGCAGCAGGTTACATTTTAAAGATGGACAGTCTTACTTTGTACAGTGCTGGTCTGACTGGCTGTCTGCAGTCCACGTCTTGTTCTGGATCTTTCTCCACACTGGGGACAGGAGGAGTCTCCTGATGAAGCAGACTGGTCCCAGTATGAGGTGATGCAGCGTCTGCAGAACCAGTGTCCACAGCTGGTAGAAACCGGATCCTTCAGGATGTCCTGACACAAAACACAGCAGGACAGCTGCTCCTCCACAGGAACATGACTCCTCTTCCTCTCTCTGTGAAGACATTTCTTTATCACTCAAATGATTTGTTGATTGTTGGTGACAAATATCAAAATTTGGATGACACTGTCTCGAAGCTCAGATGTTCAGAGAAGAGTAAAAGTGTTCTTTTCTGTTTGAATTCAGCTTTCAGTCTGTGATGAAGATGATTTGATTTCAACTCTCCTGCTGACATGAACATTAATTAACAGCTTTTCCTGTCTGTCTGTCTGTCTGTCTGTCTAATTAAACATAACTTAACTTTGTCTTTATCCTCTATGTATCATCTTCATCAGGTCAGTTTACAGTAAAAACAGTCTCTTTGTGTTTGATCACTGAAGACTGGAGGATAATCTTTGGACCAGTCACTCTTCATAGACAGACAGCTGGATCCTGGAGACTCTGCTCTCTGTCTGTTGGACTGAAGTCTGCAAACACCAACATGTTTTTATTCAGATCATATGAATCTTTGATAAATTCATTTATGAAGCTCTAAATACACAAACTGCTGTCAATAATTTGGATGTTTAAAAGTTTCTTTCAGTCCTCTTACATCAGATTACAGCTTGACATAGCAGAGGGTAATCAAGTAGACCAATAATACCACCACAGATTTGAGAATCGAAGACCACCTCTCTCATACGGCAAGTAAAGCAACTTCAATCGCAGCCAAGCTTTTTTATTGTTCCAAATGAATTTGGCAAGAACGTTGTTAATTTTATCAAACAAACATTTAGGGAGTGGCATTGATTGACAAAGGTACAGGAACTTTAGCAGTATATCCATTTTGATTATATTAATACAGCAGATCATTGAGATTGGCGTCACTGTCAAGCGGTTTAATGTCTCTGTTATTTTTTCTGTTAGTGAGTCATAATTTGAAAATACAATAGTTTTGATTTCAGGTGGAATTTTAATCCCGAAATAAGTAAAAACATTTTTTGAGTCTTTATATTTGGTGTCAAACATTTTTATTTAGAAATAATAGTGTTGATTTAGAGAAATGTATTTTATATCCAGAGAACTCTCCAAACTCTCCTGGATTAATGCGATTAGATCTGGAATACTGTCCTTAAGCCTGGTCAGAAAAAGGATGGCGTCATCGGCATACAGAGATATCTTATGCTCCTGCTCACCTATCTGGATCTCTGTGAGACCATCATGGGCTCTGACAGGATCGGTGATAGTGGACAGCCTTGTCGGGTTGAACACTGTAAGTTAAATGGTTTTTAGATAACATTATTGGTCAGAATCTCTGCTACTGGGTTTGTATAGAGTAGTAGTAGTGGTAGTAATTTAAAAAGCCATTCTATGTGCCATTCTATTCTGTCGAATGCCTGTTGGGCGTCTGATGACAGTACCGCTGTATCTTTACCACCAGATTTTTAAGATAATATATTAAGGACTCTTCTGATGTGATGGAAACATTGACGATTTCGTACAAACCCATTCTGATCGTTATGCATAAGTTTAGGGAGGTGTGGATCTAATCTTCTTGCTGGAATTTTAGGGCTGGCTCAGGTCATCCTTTAGTTATGCTGCTATAGGACTACACTTCCCATGATGCACTGGGCTCTTCTTATGTTACTAACTTAACTTAGTTTGGAGTTTTTGTGCTCTCTCGTCTCGTCAGGTTCTCATGGATCGTGGCTGCTGCTGTGGTCCTGATGACGTCCACTACATATATTATTACTGTCATTATTGCTGCCATATCTCCATTACAGTTTATAGTTAGTTATTGATTTGCTGCTGTGTCTCTATTTATCTATCTAACCCCCCCTCCCTCTAGTTCCTTAACTCAACCAGTCACAGTGGATGACAGTCCACCAATGAACTTGGGTCTGCTCAAGGTTTTTCCTCGCCAACGTCGCCAAGTGCTTGCTCATGGTGGAATTGTTGGTCTCTGTAAATAATATTATGAAGAGTACGGTCTAGATCTGCTCTGTATGGAAAGTGTCATGAGATAACTGAAGTTATGATTTGGCGTTATATAAATAAAATTGAATTGAAAAAATGGAAGAGTTCCTTCCTGGAAGCATTCTTAAAACATATCCAGAAGTGGCTCTACCACTTTATTTTGAAATATTTTATACAATTCTGGAGAAAACCCATCAGGTCCAGGTGCCTTACCACTATTCATATTTTAAAAGTTAAAAGTTTTCCAGCCTTCTCTCCTTGATCATGGTAGGCTTGCTTCAACCACATTAAACTTTTGGCGCTTTCAACTGTGGACATTTTATTGTATTTATCTCTCAATATAAGTAATTCCTTTTGTTTTAAAGTCTGTGTAAAGTCAGAATAAATATGTGTTCTGAGTTTGTCAGAAGTGTTATTAAACACCCAGCCAAATTTGAATGATTAAAAATATCGACAAGTTTATGAAATTAGGTGTCAAAATCAGGTAAAAATGAATTCTCAGCTCCAGGACTGTGGACTCTGAGTGTGCTAAAGCCACGCCCACTCGTGGGACGACAGAGAAATATAATGGCGCTCTCTAAGCAGCGAAAAGTGGATCGTGAAAATCGAGATTTCAACCTGGAATGGACAGACTAATTCATGTTCATTGTTCCCACTGGGAGCAGAAACCAGTGTGTCTCATATGTTCAGAGAGCATGGCGCTTATTAAAAGTGCCAATGTGAAACGCCACTATGAGACAAAACACAAAGTTTTTCATCAAGTCTGAAGTCAGGCCACGAAAATAAGCAGTCTCACATCCCAATATGATCAATCAATCAGGATCCTGAGCCATTCATTCACTGCTACATGTAGAGTTCAATGTTAAGTGACAATAAATATTGCTCAAACTTTATTTCATTTAACAGTCACATGCAGATGTTGATACAACCACAAGGCTACTTCAATATCACACTAATTCATAACGCAACTTTGACATTATGATGTTCCGGACCTTCGCTTGAGGACATTTTCTCTAACTGGACCTCTTCAGATTTAAGTTGAATCCTCTTGGTCTATCCCGTCCATCTACTGAACTCCACTGAGCTAGGCTGCTCCTTGTTCTCGGTTCTTAGCTCGTTTTTCTGCTTTTGCACGCATGAAAATGTCGCTCTCGTTAAACTAGTAAATATAACTTTGGGATTTATTTATTTTATACATTTAGTTTGTGTGGAACCATCAAGTTATGCCGCCATCTTGGTCTAAGCCCACCAAAAGAGTATTTTGTGTGTTAATGAATATTCTATGTGTACTTGTGCCTTGAATTGTCCCTTGAGGGACTAATGAAGTATTTTGAATTGAATTCAAATGATTGGGCAGAGGTAAGTGAACACGGGTCATATAAATGAGTATCAGTTCTCTTACTTTGTGTCTGAAGGTCCAGGTTCATGACTGAAGTTTAGAGGACGACCTTTGGACCAGTCACTCTTCATAGACAGACAGCTGGATCCTGGAGACTCTGCTCTGTCCTCTTCTTCCTCACAGACATTCATCTTCTGGACTTCAGTCAGTCTGAGAGGTGAAACATGAACACTGACTGTGAGCTCAGGACAAAAGAAGTCTCAAGACTCACAAACAAGACTGAGAGAACAGGAAGTCTCACACTCACGCGTGCACACACACACACACACACACACACACACACACACACACACACACACACACACACACACACACACACAATTGTGATCATAATAGTAGTCATCAGCAGGACATGGGTCCCCCTCTTTACATTAATAATCTGGGTCACCAAGTGAAAATATTTTCAGCAAGTAAAGCTTAAGCATGCAGGAAATTAGTGAGAGAAATACTTTGGAGTTTATTTAACATAAAAATGTACTATATGTGCCTATGCAAAAGCCTATACAAACCAGATCATTTTACATCATATTAAGTAGTTATGGACACACATCTCAAGGGATTAAATACAGAAATACAAGATTAAGTATTATGGCTAACAATAGATAACTTATAGGTTTAAGTGTAGACCATTTTCACAACAGTCATTTTGACATGAAAAGCTTCTGTTCAATTTAAGTGAAGCTGAATCTGGACCTTTGGCTAATGTGACATGTTTGTTCAACAAGACATATGTGAAAATGGTTTGTTGTACTGGGTGTGGTGAAAACTAACATTATACAAAGAGATATTCTGCTGACACGATCACAAATCCTTTCTGTTCATCATCATGACCTTTTGTCCGCAGGATTTCTGAACAGTCTCCCTGATATGAACAACACATTCAGCCCTAATCACTCACTCAATCAAATCAAAGAAACAATAACTAATGGTGCACACACTGTAAGCAAGCTCACCCTTTGCCTGCCTGGCTCAGTCAAACTCTGAGTAGTACCTCAACCATGGGAAGTGATCTGTTTTTGTGTTTACCCTATGATAATACACAGTGCAGCAAAATATGGACTAAGGTCTTTAAAGAATTATTTACAGAGAAACCACCTCTGCCCAAAACAAGGTCCAATGAGAGTAGTGACTCATGTACCAATCAGAAAGGATGACACCCAAAATAACAAACTTATAAAAAAAGGGAGCAGACTGTGCTCCGGGCCTCCTGATCCAGCTGAGCTTTCGAGTGAAGCAGATCAGACCCACAGCTGTGTAATTTACTTATTCTCTCAAATAAAAGGAGGACAACTCTTGCTTTAATGTCCTTTCTCAAAATAATGAACACGACACTAATTAATGTCATTGGTAGCACCTGTGTTTGTCTTATTCTATCATGTCAGAAGAGCTGCTGTTAAGTAGGTTCATACATAGGTAAGTAATTATGGGCCTACCACTTGATCCTTTTGGTGCACGATATGTGGTGCTTGATGTGGGGGGTTCAGTGGCATCTCCTCACTGTCTTCCTCCTCAGAGGCAGACGTTTCTGTGTAGATGCAGTCAAAATAAAGAAAACAGCAATAAAAAAAAACATCACACTCAAAATCATCAATTGTTACAAGCTGAATCAACATTCAAAATGAGGCTTAATCTCTGGCCTTGATGGCTCGATGATTGAGTGAATTGATCTCTCCCTGTCTGGATTATCTGTGTGTTAAACTTCAATAAAAATGTTTATTACAAAATGAGGCTTAGTCTGTCAAAATCGACTGGGTCCTTGTGTGTAACCAGGCAAGTCAGTGTGATCGCACCTTTGTGTTAGGCCAAATCTTAAAACTATTTGCCCACATTCCCGTGCTGTAGCTTCAAATCAACTACCAGGTTAGCTCCTATAAAATTAAACTGGATCATGTTGGCTAATCAGTGCCAAAATAACTTGGCTATGACCTTCACCCAGGCAGGCGTCTTTCTGGGTGTCTGTCTGTCTGTCGGTCTGTGTCTCTGTCTGGATGTCTGTTTAGGTGTCTGTGTGTATGTCTGTCTGGGTGTCTGTCTGGCTGGCTGGCTGGCTGGGTATCTGTCTGTCTGTGACTCTGTCTGTCTGTCTGTCTGTCTGTGTCTCTGTCTGGGTCTTTGTGACCATCTATCTCTTCTAAATCCTTTCTCATAATTTTGTTCTTCATTCTTACCTCATTTTTTGCAGCTTCTATTTTCTCCTTTAACACCTCCAGCTTTGTTTTACTAAAACTCCCTTCCTTTGGGAAACCCCACTTCTCAACCCAAACGTAGAAAAACGGTACCCATTTATCACCATATTTCTTTTTCATGCTTTGACAACATTGAGAATCAGGACACTCTCTCACAATCTTGGACCCAGACGACCCCATTTTCCTTAGGAGTCTGCGCGCGCCTTTAATCTAAAAAGATGTCCAGTTTTGCCTAGGTAACTGACTGACCTATCCTGATGTGTTGTATTTTAATCTCGTGCCTGAGATTTTCCCTGTAGAGTACTTACTACTTAATACAAACACTATCATTAAATCTCTTACCGGAGATTTTCAGTGTAGAGTCCTTACTACACTTGTCCTAAGATGTGACCAGGATAACCTTCTTCTCCATAGTTCAAGGACTGATTGACTCAATCAAAAACTGATCTTTAGCTTCATTAAACAATTGAAAATTAGCTTACCACGAAGAGGGTCCTCCCGTCTCGAATAAACTGAGGTGGAGGTGAGACACATTTGATCAGTCTCAGTTGGCCTGTCACCTTCTCTGGGTCCTGAGCGATCAGCCTGAGATCCCACTTCTGACACCAAGTTCGTTGCTGAAATTTTCTGGAAAACACCCACCAATGCACAAAAATAAAGATCTTGAGTCAATCAATTTGTCCTCAAAGGTTTTGTCATTTTATTCTTGCAAGAGGAACAGTTCTACAAATGCACAAGACAGTCTGCAGAATATGTTCAGAGTGGGGCAGTCCCACGCTGATTCTTATTCACTTCTAGGAGTATTTCTCATTATTATGATTTACTTATCTGTCACGGGTAGCTATAATGGAATGTACTCATCACTATCAAACCTCACTAACAAGCTCTGCCTGACCGTGTGAACCAAGGTCAAGTTCATACAGCAAACAACTGCTGTTACAAACAACTTGCATAATGAGAAATATTTCTAGGAGAAAGGTACTGAGTAAAACCAAACAAGACCACAAGGCACACAGTTTTATACTTAAAAACTTTTCAGAATATTACTGAGATCAAACATGGCTATATATGGTTATAAAAAAGAAAACACAATCATGGAATATAAACATTTCCATCCTTTTGATTATATAATTCAACTTCTGTAAGAACGGTTAACAGTATGATAATGCTCACAGTTCCTCTGATGCCACAGAGGCCTGTATGTCTGAATGGATGCCATAGCACTTTCTGCAACCTTCACAGCAGTGTGAGTGACCAGGAGGACTTGGAATGGTCCTAACCAGCGATGATACCTCTAAGACTTTCTCCTCCTTTACGACAACGTAATCTCCAGGCTTAATGTCATGCAGAGGACCTGAGGCAGCTGAGGGTTGTGCACTGGCAAACTGTTGTCTAATGTCACAAAAAGATTTGGTTAAGAATATGCGTGTGTCTCTATCTGGATGTCTGGATGTCTGTCTCTGTCTGTCTGGGTGTCAGTCTGTCTATCTGCGTCTCTGTCTGGGTGTCTGCCTGTCTGTCTGGGTGTCTGTCTGTGTCTCAGTCTGTCTAGGTGTCTGACTGTGTCTCTGTCTGTCTGGGCTTCTCCCTGTCTGGGTGTCTGTGTCTGTTTCTGTCTATTTGTGTGTGTGTCTGTCTGTGTCTCTGTCTGTCTAGATGTCTGTTTCTGTCTATTTGTGTGTGTGTCTGTCTGTGTCTCTGTCTGTCTAGATGTCTGTTTGTCTGTCTGTCTGTCTGTCTGTCTGTCTGTCTGTCTGCGTGTCTGCCTGTCTGTCTCTGTCTTTCTGGGTGTCTGTCTGTCTGTCTCTGTCTGTCTGTCTGTCTGTCTGTCTGGGTGTCTGTCTGGGTGTCTGTCTGTCTGTGTCTCTGTCTAGGTGTCTGTGTCTCTGTCTGTCTGTCTGTCACTGTCTGTCTGCCTGTGTGTCTGGGTGTCCGTCTGTCTGGGTGTCTGTCTATCTGGGTGGGCATCTATCTGTCTGTCTCTGTCTTTCTGGGTGTCTGTCTGTCTGTCTCTGTCTTTCTGTCTGTCTGTCTGTCTGTCTGTCTGTCTGTCTGTCTGTCACTGTCTGTCTGCCTGTGTGTCTGGGTGTCCGTCTGTCTGGGTGTCTGTCTATCTGGGTGGGCATCTATCTGTCTGTGTCTGTCTGTTTGTGTCTCTGTCTGTCTCTGACTCTATCTGTCTGTCTGTCTGTCTATCTGTCTGCCGTCTGTCTGTCTGTGGGTCTGGGTGTCTGTCTGTCTGTATGTCTGTCTGTCCAACTTTCTGTCTCTAATCTTGGGTGTGTATCTATCTCTGTCTGTCTGTTTGTGTCTCTGTCTGTCTCTGTCTCTATTTGTCTGGGTGTCTGTGTGGGTGTCTGTCTGGGTGTCTGTCTGGGTGTCTGTCTGTCTGTGTCTCTGTCTGTGTGCCTGTGTGTCTGTGTGTCTGCCTGTGTCTCTGTCTGTCTGTCTGTCTGGGTGGGTATCTATCTGTCTGTATCTGTCTGTGTGTGTCTCTGACTGTCTCTGACTGTCTCTGACTCTCTCTCTCTGTCTGGGTGACTGCCTGTCTGTCTGTGTCTCTGTCTGAGTGACTGCCTGTCTGTCTGGGTGTCTGTCTTTGTCTCAGTCTGTCTAGGTGTCTGTCTGTCTGTGTGTCTGTCTGTCTGGGCTTCTCCCTGTCTGGTCTTCTCCCTGTCGGGGCATCTGTCTGTCTATCTGTCTGTGTGTATGTCTGCCCGTGTCTGTCTGTCTGTCCGTGTCTCTGTCTGTGTGTCTGTGTGTCTGTCTGTCTGTGTCTCTATCTGTGTGTCTGTATCTCTGTCTGTCTGTGTCTCTGGGTGGGTGTCTGTCTGTCTGTCTGTGTCTCTCGATGTCTGTGTCTCTGGATGGGTGTCTGTCTGTCTGTCTGTCTGTTTCTCTGTCTGTCTTGGTGTCTGTCTGTCTGGGTGGGTATCTGTCTGTGTCTGTCTGTTTTTGTCTCTGTCTGGGTGTCCGTCTGTCTGTCTGTCTGTCTCTCTTTCTGTGTGTGTATCTATTTCTCTGTGTCTGTATGTTTGTGTCTCTGTCTGTCTCTGACTCTATCTATCTGTCCGTCTGCCTGGGTGTCTGTCTGAGTGTCTGTCTGGGTGTCTGTCTGTCTGTCTTTCACGGTGTCTGTCTGTCTGGGTGTCTGTCTGTCTGCGTGTGTGTCTGTCTGTCTGTCTGTCTTTCTGTCTGTCTGGGTGGGTATCTATCTGTCTGTGTCTGTCTGGGTCTCTGTCTGTTTCTAACTCTATCTGTCTGTCTGTGTCTCTTTCTGTATGCGTGTGTGTCTGGGTGTCCGTCTGTCTGTGTGTGTCTCTCTCTCTTGGTGTCTGTCTGGGTGTCTGTGTCTCTGTCTGTCTGTCTGTGTCTCTTTCTGTATGCGTGTGTGTCTGGGTGTCCGTCTGTCTGTGTCTCTGTCTGTCTGTCTGTCTGTGTCTCTCTCTTGGTGTCTGTGTCTGTCTGTCTGCGTGTGTGTCTGGGTGTCCGTCTGTCTGTGTCTCTGTCTGTCTGTCTGTCTGTGTCTCTCTCTTGGTGTCTGTGTCTGTCTGTCTGCGTGTGTGTCTGGGTGTCCGTCTGTCTGTCTGGGTGGGTATCAATCTGTCATTTTGTGTCTCTGTCTGAGTCTGACTCCATCTATCTGTCTGTCTGTCTGTCTGCCTGGGTGTCTATCTCTCTGGGTGTCTCTATCTGTCTGGGTGTCAGTTTGTCTGTCTGTCTCTGTTTCTGTCTGTCTGTCTTTCTGTCTGTCTGTCTGTATGTCTGCCCGTGTCTCTGTCTATCTGTGTCTCGGGATGTCTGTCTGGATGTTTGTCTGTCTGTCTGTGTCTCTTTCTGTCTGTTTGTCTGTGTCTCTGTCTGCCTGTCTGTCTGTCTTTCTGTCTGTCTGTCTAGGTCTCTGTCTGTCTGTGTCTCTGTCTGTCTGGGTGACTGTCTGTCTGTGTGTGTGTCTGGGTGGGTGTCTCTCTGTGTGTCTGTGTCTCTGTATCTCTGTGTCTCTTGGTGTCTGTCTGTGTGTCTGTCTGTGTCCCTCTCTTGGTGTCTGTCTGTGTGTCTGTGTCTCTGTCTGTCAGTCTGTGTCTTTGTCTGTCTGGGTGGGTATCTATCTGTCTGTGTCTGTCTGTTTGTGTCTCTATCTGTCTCTGACTCTCTCTCTGTCTCGGTGTCTGTCTGGATGTCTGTCTGCCTGTCTGTTTCTCTGGATGTCTGTTTGTCTGTCTGTCTGTCTGTCTGTGTCTCTGTCTGTCTGGGTCTCTGTCTGTCTGTCTGTTTCGGTACCTGTCTGTGTCTGTGTCTGTCTGTTTGTGTCTCTGTCTGGGCGTCTGTCTGTCTGCCTGACTGGGTGTCTGTGTCTCTGTCTGTCACTGACTCTATCTGTCTGTCTGTCTATCTGTCTGTGTCTCTGTCTGTCTCTCTTTCTGGGTGTGTATATATCTGTCTGTGTCTGTCTGTTTCTGTCTCTGACTCTATCCATCTGTCTCGGAGTCTTTCTGGGTGTCTGTATGTCTGTCTGTCTGTCTGTCTGTCTCTCTTGGTGTCTGTCTGAGTCTCTGTCTGGGTGTCTGTGTCTCGGTCTGTCTGTTTGTGTCTCTGTCTGTCTGTCTATCTGCCTGTGTCTCTGTCTGTCTGCGTGTGTGTCTGGGTGTCTGTCTCTCTGTCTGGGTGTCTGTATGTCTGTCTGTCTGGGTGGACATATATCTGTCTGTGTCTGTCTGTTTGTGTCTCTGTCTGTGTCTGACTCTCTCTCTGTCTGGGTGTCTGTCTGTTTCTCAGTCTGTCTAGGTGTCTGTCTGTCTGTGCATATGTCTGTCTGGGCTTCTCCCTGTCTGGGCGACTGTCTGTCTATCTGTCTGTGTGTATGTCTGCCCGTGTCTGTCTGTCTGTGTCTCTGTGTGTATGTGTGTCTGTCTGTCTATGTCTGTCTGTTTCTCTGTCTGTCTTGGTGTCTGTCTGTCTGTGTCTCTGTCTGTCTGTCTGGGTGGGTATCTGTCTGGGTGTCTGTCTGTGTGCCTGACTGGGTGTCTGTGTCTCTGTCTGTCTGCGTGTGTGTCTGCGTGTCCGTCTGTCTGGGAGTCTCTGTGCCTGTCAGGGTTTCTGTCTGTCTGACTGTCTGTATGTGTCCCTCTCTTGGTGTCTGTCTGGGTGTCTGTGACTCTGTCTGTCTGTCTGTGTCTCTTTCTGTCTGCGTGTGTGTCTGGGTGTCCGTCTCTCTGTCTGTCTGTCTGTGTCTCTCTCTTGGTGTCTGTCTGTGTCTCTGTCTAGGTGTCTGTGTCTGTGTGTCTGCGTGTGTGTCTGGGTGTCCGTTTGTCTGTCTGGGTGGGTATCAATCTGTCTGTGTCTGTCAGTTTGTGCCTCTGTCTGAGTCTGACTCCATCTATCTGTCTGTCTGTCTGTGTATCTGTCTGGGTGTCTGGATGTGTCGGTGTCTGGGTGTCTGTCTCTGTGTCTGTCTGGGTGTCTGTCTGGGTTTGGGTCTGTCTGTCTGTCTGTCTGTCTGTGTCTCTGTCTGGGTGTCTGTGTCTCTGTCTGTCTTTCTGTGTCTTTGTCTGTCTGCGTGTGTGCCTGGGTGTCTGTCGGTCTGTGTCTCTATCTGTCTGTCTGTCTGTGACTGTCTCTTGGTGTATGTCTGTGTCTCTGTCTAGGTGTCTGTGTCTGTCTGCGTGTGTGTCTGGGTGTCCGTCTGTCTGGGTGTCTGTCTGTCTGGGTGGGTATCAATCTGTCTGTGTCTCTGTCTGACTCTGACTCTATCTATTTATCTGTCTGTCTATGTCTCTGTCTGGATGTCTGGGTGTCTGTCTGTGTCTGTCTGGGTGTCGGTCTCTTTGTCTGTCTGGGTGTCTATCTCTCTGGGTGTCTCTGTCTGTCTGGGTGTCAATTTGTCTGTCTGTGTTTCTGTCCGTGTCTCAGTCTGTCTAGGTGTCTGGCTGTCTGGGTGTATGTCCGTGTCTCTTTCTGCCTGAGCTTCTCCCTTTCTGGGTGTTTGTCTGTCTGCCTGTCTTGTCTGTCTGTCTGGTCTTTTCTCTGTCTGGGTGTCTGTCTGTCTGTTTCTATCTGTTTGTGTGTGTGTGTGTCTGTCTGTGTCTGTCTGGGTGTCTACCTGTCTGTGTCTTTGACTGTCTCTGTCTTTCTGGGTGAGTGTTTGTTTGTCTCTGTCTTTCTGGGTGAGTGTTTGTCTGTCTGTCTGTCTGTGTGTATGTCTGCCCGTGTCTCTGTCTGTCTGTCTGTGTGTCTGTCTGTGTTTCCGGATATCTGTCTGTCTGTCTGTCTGTCTGTCTGTCTGTCTGTCTTGGTGTCTGTCTGTCTGTGTCTCTGGATGTCTGTCTGTCTGTCTGTCTGTCTGTGTCTCTGGATGTCTCTCTGTTTGTCTGTGTCTGTGTGAGTGTCTGTATGTCTGTCTGTCTGTCTGTCTGGATCTCTGTCTGTCTGGGTGACTGTCTGTCTGGGTGACTGTCTTCATTTAACAATTGCAAATTTGCTTACCCTGAATTTAGGATGTTTTCCGCTAATTTGAGTTCGTTGCACCTTGAGGTGACAGCTTGTAGGTCCGCGGAGAGGGTCCTCCTGTCTCGAATGAACTAAGGTGGAGGTGAGACAAATTTGATCAGTCTCAGATGGCCAGTCAACTTCTCTGGGTCCTGAGCGATCTTGGTATCTGTCTGTCTGTGTTTCTGTCTGTCTGGGTCTCTGTCTGTCTGGGTGTCTGTCTGTCTTAGTGTGTCTCTCTGTCTGTGTATCTGTCTGTGTGTCTGTCTGTCTTGGTGGATATCTGTCTGTGTCTGTTTGTGTCTCTGACTCTGTCTGTCTGTCTGTCTGTGTGCCTGTCTGTCTGTCTGTCTGTGTGGTTGTCTGTCTGTCTGTCTGTCTGTCTGACTGTCAATCTGTCTGGTTGTCTGTATGTCTGTCTGTCTGTCTGTCTGTCCGTGTCTCTGTCTAGGTGTCTGGATCTGTCTCTGTCTGGGTGTCTATGTCTGGGTGTGTGACTGTCTGTCTGTCTGTGTCTCTGTCTCCCTGGGCTTCTCCCTGTCTGGGTGTCTGTCTGTCTGCCTGTCTTGTCTCTGTCTGGATGTCTGTCTGTGTCTCTTTAGGACTGTGTCTCTGTCTGTCTGGGTGCCTGTGTGTCTATCTCTCTGGGTGTCTGTCTGTCTGGGTGTCTGGGTGTCTCTCTGTCTGTGTCTCTGTCTGTCTGTCTGTGTCTCTATCTGTCTGGTTGTCTGTCTGTCTGTCTGTCTGTGTGTGTTTCTGTCTGTCTGTCTCTGTGTTTGTCTTGGTGTCTATCTGTCTGTGTCTCTGTCTGTCTTTCTGGGTGTCTGTCTGTCTGGGCTTCTCCCTGTCTGGGCGTCTGTCTGTCTATCTGTCCGTGTCTCTGTTTGTGTGTCTGTGTGTCTGTCTGTCTGAGTCTCTGTCTGTCTGTCTGTCTGTGTGTCTGTCTGTCTGTCTGTCTGTCTGGGTATCTGTCTGTGTCTGTCTGTTTGTGTCTCTGTCTGGGTGTCTGTCTGTCTGTCTGTCTGTCTCTCTCTCTTTCTGTCTCTCTTTCTGGGTGTGTCTCTGTCTGGGTGTCTCTGTCTGGGTGTGTGACTGTCTGTCTGTCTGTGTCTCTGTCTCCCTGGGCTTCTCCCTGTCTGGGTGTCTGTCTGTCTGCCTGTCTTGTCTGTCTGTCTGGGCTTCTCCCTGTCTGGGTGTCTGTGTCTGTTTCTATCTGTTTGTGTTTGTGTCTGTCTGTGTCTCTGCCTGTCTGCCTGTCTGTCAGTGTTTCTGTCTATCTGTGTCTCTGTCTATCTCTGTCTCCGTCTTTCTGGATGTCTGTGTGTCTGTCGGTCTGTCTGTCAGTCTGTCTGTCTGCCCGTGTCTCTGTCTGTCGGTCTGTCTGTCTGTGTCTCTGTCTGTCTGTCTGTGTCTCTGTCTGTCTATCTGTGTCTCTGGATGTCTGTCTGTCTTTCTGGGTGTGTATCTATCTGTCTGTATCTGTCTGTTTGTGTCTCTGTATGTCTCTGACTCTATCTATCTGTCTTTCTGTCTGCCTGGGTGTCTGTCTGAGTGTCTGTCTGGGTGTCTGTCTGTCTGTCTGTGTCTCTGTCTGTCTGTGTGTGTGTCTGGGTGTCCATCTGTCTGTCTCTAACTCTGTCTGTCTCAGTGTCTGTCTGGGTGTCTAACTGTCTGTGTTTCTGTCTGTCTGTCTGTCTGTGTGTATGTCTGCCCGTGTCTCTGTCTGTGTCTCTGTCTGTCTGTGTCTCTGTCTGTGTCTCTGTCTGTCTGTCTGTCTGTGTCTCTGGATGTCTGTCTGTCTGTCTGTGCCTCTGGATGTCTGTCTGTCTGTCTGTCTTGGTGTATGTCTGTCTGTCTGTTTGTCTGTGTCTCTGGATGTCTGGATGTCTGGATGTCTGTCTGTCTGTTTGTCTGTGTCTCTGTCTGTCTGTCTGTGTCTCTGTCTGTGTCTCTGTCTGTCTGGGTGACTGTTTGTCTGGGTGACTGTCTTCATTTAACAATTGAAAATTTGCTTACCCTGAATTTACGATGTTTTCTGTTAATTTGAGTTTGTTGGACCTTGAGGTAACAGCTTCTAGGTCCGCGGAGAGTCTGTCTGTCTGTCTGTGTCTCTTTCTGTCTGCGTCTGTCTGTCTGTCTGTCTGTCTGTGTCTCTCTCTTGGTGTCTGTCTGTGTCTCTGTCTAGGTGTCTGTGTCTGTCTGTCTGCGTGTGTGTCTGGGTGTCCGTCTGTCTGTCTGGGTGGGTATCAATCTGTCTTTGTCTGTCTGTTTGTGTCTCTGTCTGACTCTGACTCAATCTATCTGTCTGTTTGTCTGTCTGTCTGTCTGTCTGTCTGTGTCTCTATCTGGGTGTCTGGATGTGTCGGTGTCTGAGTGTCTGTCTCTGTGTCTGTCTGGGTTTCTGTCTGTCTGTCTGTCTGTCTGTCTGTGTCTCTCTCTTGGTGTCTGTCTGTGTCTCTGTCTGGGTGTCTGTGTCTCTGTCTGTCTGGGTGTCTGTCTGTCTGGGCGGGTGGCTGTGGCTCAGGAGGTAGAGCGGGTCGTCCATTAATCAGATGATAGGTGGTTCGATCCCCGGCTCCTCCGGTCTGTATGTCGAAGTGTCATTGGGCAAGATACTGAACCCCAAATGGCTCCCTGTAAGTCGCTTTGGATAAAAGCGTCAGCTAAATATAAAAATGTAAATGTAAATGTATCAATCTGTCTCTGTATGTCTGGGTGTCTGTCTGTTTCTCTTTCTTGGTGTCTGTCTGTGTTTCTGTCTGTGTGTCTGTCTGTGTGTGTGTGTGTCTGGGTGTCCGTCTGTCTGTCCGACTGTTTTTCTTTCTTGGTGCCTGTCTGTGTTTCTGTCTGGGTGTCTCTGTATCTGTCTGTCTGTCTGGGTCTCTGTCTGTCTGTCTGTTTGTCTGTCTGTCTGGGTCTCTGTCTGTCTGTGTGTGTGTCTGGGTGTCCGTCTGTCAGTGTCTTTGTCTGTCTGTCTGTCTGTCTGACTGTTTCTCTTTCTTGGTGTCTGTCAGTCTACGCAGTTCTTGATGATGGTGCAGACAGGTCTATCCTGCTCCCCCAAGCTGTACAACATTTGGACCTCGCCACTCGGCCTGAAACCATCTCCCTATACACTGTAAGACATGATATAGTGCAGTTGGATGGGGCATCTGTGTCCTTTGAAATTTCCCCTCTTGACCAGCCGAATGAAAGGTATGTCATCAATCAAGCATTCACAGCAGAGAACCTTGGGCTGTCACAACACACATACACACACACCCTCTGAAGCAGCTACAAGAGCAATATCACCATCTGAATGGTATACCATTACAGCCCATTGACCATGCATGTCCCCTTGTTCTTATTGGCTCAGACTATGCCTCTCTAATCACAGCCACAGAAGAGATGGGGCCCCCTTGTGATCCACTGGCGGTACACACCAGGCTTGGATGGGCACTCCAGGGACCAGCCAATTTAATCCAAACCCAGCAAAATCTGTCCTTTACCTTTACCTGCTTCAAAAGTGAACTGCTCAGGAATGTTGAAAGGCTCTGGCAGATTGACACTCTGCCCTATGTGAATGAAAAGACAGCCACAAGATCAAAGCAGGATAAATTGGCCCTTGATCTACTCAATTCTAAGACGGTGAGAGTAAATATAGATGGTGTAATGCGCTATGCTACTCCATTACTTAGATCCCCTAATATGCCTGTCCTTAGAGCTCCAAAGGAAGCTGTCCTGGCCCGTCTCTGTGCCACAGAAAGACGCTTATCCAAGGATCCCAAACTGTCTGAAAGGTATCAAGAAGAACTGGATAAACTGGTGCAGTCTGGTTATGTTCAGCAAATTCCTACTGAGAAGATAGACCAACCTAAAGAAATCTGGTATTTCCCACATCATATCGTTGAACACAACAACAAGCACAGAGTTGTATTTGACTGCTCCTTTGAGTATATGGGACAAAATCTGAACAGATGGCTTCTGCCTGGTCCAACACTCGGCCCTTCTCTGCTTGGAGTTCTCCTCAGATTCCGCCAACATCCCATTGCAATCTGTGGAGATATTAAAGTTATGTTCCATCAGGTGCACCTTCTGAATGAAGACAAGTCTTTACTGCGTTTTATATGGAGAGGGATGCAGCTGGATCAAGAGCCAAGTGTGTATGAATGGCAAGTCTTGCCTTTTGGAACAACCTGTAGCCCATGCTGCGCCATCTATGCAGTCAACAGACATGTCCAGGATCATTGTAATGGAAATGAGGAGGTTATTCAATCTGTCAAACAATGTTTTTATGTTGATAACTGCCTCCAAAGTTTTCCATCCTCTCACCAAGCCAAGTCACTCATTGACAAGATGCGACCTCTGCTGGCTAAGGGTGGCTTTGACATTAGACAATGGGCTAGTAATAATCCAGCTGTCATACACCACCTTCCACCAGATGCAAAGTCCAAGACAAGTGAGTTGTGGCTCTCAGGGAATGGAGACCCTAAAGAACTGATGACATTAGGTATCCGATGGAATTGTCTGACAGACATGCTGAGCTACAAAACTAAATCTATCACCTACCATCAACCTACAATGAGGAATATATACAGAGTACTGGCAAGTCAATATGATCCTCTGGGCTATCTGACTCCCTTTACAACCCAAGCAAAGATCCTGGTACAAGACCTATGGAAACAGAAAAGAGGATGGGATAACATCATTAAAACAGATAGCTTGTTGAAGCAATGGCAAGCATGGGAGCTGGAACTGCAAAATCTCCCTGACATTCGCTTCCCTCGCTGTTATCTACCCACCTGCATCACCTCAGCTACATCAGAATCCCACATGCATGTGTTCTGCAACGCTTCAGAGCGTGTATATGGTGCCGTTGCTTACCTTTGGTTGAAAACAAAGTTGAAAACATCCATGTTAGCTTCATCATGGCCAGGTCTCGAATAGCCCCCAAACGTCAGCTTTCTATCCCTTGTCTTGAACTGTGTGCAGCTCTAGCAGGTGCTCAGCTGGCTCATCTTCTCAGTTCTGAGCTCACTATTCCCCAACAGTCTGTGACATTCTGGACTGATTCGACAACAGTCTTGTCGTGGTTGACCTCTGACTCCTGCCGTTAAAAGGTGTTTGTTGGAACCAGAATAGCTGAGATTCAGACCCTGACTGACATAAGGAGCTGGAGGTATGTTGACTCAAAGAATAACCCAGCTGATGATATCACACGGGGCAAAACTCTCCTTGAGCTCTCTCAGCAAAACAGATGGAGTCAGGGCCTACCATTCCTCCTCTTAAATGCTAACTGTCCTAACAGTCCACTTGTACCAGCTGAACCAAAACCAGTGATGAAATCAGGAAGTCGATGTTCTGTGGAACAGTGATGTCAAATGGCTTAAACCTTCCTGATCTGAAGAAGTAGAGCAGCTGGGATGACATAATAAAGGAGACAAAGACTATGCTTTGTGGGGTGGCGGATCACACTTCAAACACAGCCCAATGTCACATAGACTCAGAGAAGCACCTTCTGCAAAGAGCTCAATCAGAGTGTTTCCCTGAGGAGATAAATGCCCTTAAAGGTGATAAATCTATTCCAAGGAATAGCAAACTACTTCCCCTGTCTCCTGAATATGATCCTGAACTTGGCCTGATCCAAGTGGGAGGCCGACTTCCAAGAGCAGAGACCCTCGACCATGACACCATTCATCCAATTGTATTGGATCCAGGACATTATGTAACCAGACTCCGTATCAAGCATTATGATGAGAAACTACTCCACCCAGGCCCTCAGCGCGTCCTAGGAGAAATGAGACGGAGGTACTGGATTCTGTGTGGTCGTCAAGCCATTCGCCAGCATCAACGACAATGTCAAGACTGTCAGAAGTGGAGGGCTAAACCAGTTATTCACAAAATGGCAGACCTTCCTCCAGCTCGTCTTCGATTGTCAAAGCCCCCATTCTGGTCCACAGGCATGGACTGTTTTGGGCCATTCACAGTGAAAATTGGTCGCCGCACAGAGAAAAGGTGGGGCATACTCTTTAAATGCTTGACAACACGCTGTGTACATCTTGA
>CP136872.1:393102-443102 GCA_033000465.1 Sciaenops ocellatus | reverse complement strand
GTCTGTTTGTTTGGGTGGGTATCAATCTGTCTGTGTCTGTCTGTCTGTGTCTCTCTCTTGGTGTCTGTCTGTGTCTCTGTCTGGGTGTCTGTGTCTCTGTCTGTCTGGGTGTCTGTCTGTCTGGGCGGGCGGCTGTGGCTCAGGAGGTAGAGCGGGTCATCCACTAATCAGATGATAGGTGGTTCGATCCCCAGCTCCTCCGGTCTGCATGTCGAAGTGTCATTGGGCAAGATACTGAACCCCAAATTGCTCGCCTAGGTTGCTTTGAATAAAAGCGTCAGCTAAATGTAAAAATGTAAATGTATTAATCTGTCTGTGTCTGTCTGTTTGTGTCTCTGTCTGACTATATCTATCTATCTGTCTGTATGTCTGTGTCTCTATGTCGGTGTCTTGTTGTCTGTCTGAGTGTCTCTGTCTGGGTGTCTGTCTGTTTCTCTTTCTTGGTGTCTGTCTGTGTTTCTGTCTGGGTGTCTGTGTCTCTGTCTGTCTGCGTGTGTGTCTGGGTGTCCGTCTGTCTGTGTCTCTGTCTGTCTGCGTGTGTGTCTGGGTGTCCGTCTGTCTGGGTGTCTATCTGTCTCTGACTCTGTCTGTCTGTCTGTCTGTGTCTCTGTCTGGGTGTCTGGATGTGTCGGTGTCTGGGTGTCTGTCTGCGTGTCTGTCTGTGTCTCTGTCTGGGTGTCTCTGTCTGTCTGTCTGTGTCTCTGACTCTCTGGATGTCTGTCTGGATGTCTGTCTGGATGTCTGTCTGTCTGGGTTTCTGTCTGTCTGGGTGTCTGTGACTCTGTCTGTCTGTCTGTCTGTCTGTGTGTCTGTCTGTCCGTGTCTCTGTCTGTGTGTCTGTCTGTGTGTCTGTCTGTGTGTCTGGGTGGGTGTCTGTCTGTCTGTGTGTATCTCTGGATGTCTGAGTGTCTGGATGTCTGTGTCTCTGGATGTGTGTCTGTCTGTATGTCTGTAACTCTGTCTGTTTCTCTGTCTGTCTGGGTATCTGTCTGTCTGGGTGGGTATCAATCTGTCTGTGTCTGTCTATTTGTGTCTCTGTCTGACTCTGCCTCTATCTATCTATCTATCTATCTATCTATCTATCTGTCTGTCTGTCTGTCTGTATGTCTATGTCTCTGTCTGGGTGTCTGGATGTGTCGGTGTCTGGGTGTCTGTCTGGATGTCTGTCTGTCTATGTCTCTGTCTGTCTGGGTCACTGTGACGCTGTCTGGGTGTCAGTGTGTATGTCTGTGTCTATGTCTGGGTGTCTGTCTGTCTGTCTGGGTGTCTGTTTGTCTTTCTGTGTCTCTGTCTGTCTGTCTGTCTGTGTCTCTGTCTATGTCTCTGTCTGGATGTCTGGAGGTCTGTCTGTGTCTGTCTGTGTCTCTGTCTGTTTGTCTGTCTGGGTGTCTATCTCTCTGGATGTCTCTGTCTGTCTGGGTGTCAGTTTGTCTGTCTGTGTCTCAGTCTGTCTAGGTGTCTGTCTGTCTGGGTGTCTGTCTGTGTCTCTATCTGCCTGGGCTTCTCCCTGTCTGGGTGTCTGTCTGTTTGTTGTTTGTTTATATCTGTTTGTGTGTGTGTCTGTCTGTGTCTCTGTCTGTCTGGGTGTCTGTCTGTCTGTCTGTGTCTGTCTGGGTGTCTAAATGTCTGTGTTTCTGTCTGTGTTTCTGTCTGTCTGTCTGTCTGTCTCTCTGTCTGTGTCTCTGTCTGTCTGTCTGTGTCTCTGGATGTCTGTCTGTCCGTGTCTCTGGATGTGTGTCCATCTGTCATTCTGTCTGTCTGTCTGTCTGTGTCACTGGATGTCTGTTGGTCTGTGTCTCTGTCTGTCTGGGTGTCTATCTCTATTGGTGTCTCTGCCTGTCTGGGTGTCAATTTGTCTGTCTGTGTTTCTGTCTGTGTCTCAGTCTGTCTAGGTGTCTGTCTGTGTCTCTGTCTGCTAGGGCTTCTCCAGGTCTGGGTGTCTGTCAGTCTGCCGGTCTTGTCTGTCTGGCTGCTCTTCTCCCTGTCTGGGTGTCTGTTTGTCTGTTGCTATCTGTTTGTGTGTGTCTGTCTGTGTCTCTGTGTGTATGTCTGCCTGTGTCTCTGTCTGTCTGTGTGTCTGTCTTTGTCTTTCTGTGTCTCTCTGTCTGTCTGTGTCTCTGTCTGTCTGGGTGTCTGTCTGTCTGTCTGTCTGTGTCTTTGCCTGTCTGTCTGTCTGTCTTTCAGTCTGTCTGTTTGTGTCTCTGTGTGGATGTCAGGATGTCTGTCTGTCTATCTGTCTGTCTGTTTGTCTGTGTCTCTGTCTGTCTGGGTGTCTATCTGTTTGTCTGTCTGGGTGTTAGTTTGTCTGTCTGGGTGTCTGTCTGTGTCTCTGTCTGCCTGGTCTTCTCCCTGTCTGGGTGTCTGTGTGTCTGTTTCTATCTGTTTGTGTGTCTGTCTGTCTGTGTCTCTGACTGTCTCGGTGTCTGTCAGTCTGTCTGTCTGTGTCTGTCTGTGTGTCTAAATGTCTGTGTTTCTGTCTGTCTGTCTGTCTGTCTGCCTGTCTGTCTGTCTGTGTGTATATCTGCCCGTGTCTCTGTCTGTCTGGGTGTCTGTCTGTGTCTCTGGATTTCTGTCTATCTGTGTCTCTGGATGTCTGTCTGTCTGTCTGTCTGTCTGTCTGTCTGTCTGTCTGTGTGTATGTCTGTCTGTGTGTATGTCTGCCCGTGTCTCTGTCTGTCTGTCTGTCTGTCTGTCTGTCTGTGTCTCTGGATGTCTGTCTGTGTCTCTGGATGTCTGTCTGTGTCTCTGTCTGTCTGTCTGTGTGTCTATGTCTCTGTCTGTATGTTTGTCTGTGTCTCTGGATGTCTGTCTGTCAGTCTGTCTGTGTCTCTGGATGTCTGTTTGTCTGTGTCTCTGGATGTCTGTCAGTCTGTCTGTGTCTCTGGATGTCTGTCTGTCTGTGTCTCTGTCTGTCTGTCTGTCTGTCTGTCTGGGTCTCTGTCTGTCTGTATGACTGTCTTCATTTAAGAATTGAAAATTTGCTTACCCTGAATTTAGGATGTTTTCTTCTTTAATTTGAGTACGTTGGACCTTGAGTTGACAGCTTCTAGGTCCACGGAGAGGTTCCTCCCGTCTCGACTGAACTGAGGTGGAGGTGAGACAAATTTGATCAGTCTCAGATGTCCAGCCAACTTCTCTGGGTCCTGAGCGATCTTGGTATCTGTCTGTCTTTGTTTCTGTCTGTCTGGGTGTCTGTCTGTCTTAGTGTGTCTCTCTGTCTGTGTCTCTGTCTGTCTGTCTGTCTATGTGGTTGTCTGTCTGTGTGGTTGTCTGTCTGTCTGTCTGTCTTTCTGGGTGGGTATCTATGTCTTTGTGTCTGTGTCTGTCTCTTTGTGTCTCTGACTCTATCTGTCTGTCTGGGTTTCGGTCTGGGTTTCTGTCCATGTCTCTGTCTTGGTGTCTGTCTGTGTCTCTGTCTGGGTGTCTGTGTCTCTGTCTATCTTTGACTCTATCTGTCTGTCTGTCTGTCCGTGTCTCTGTCTGTGTCTCTGTCTGGGTGTCTCTGTCTGGGTGTGTGTCTGTCTGTCTGTCTGTGTCTCTGTCTCTCTGGGCTTCTCCCTGTCTGGGTGTCTGTCTGTCTGCCTGTCTTGTCTGTCTGTCTGAGCTTCTCCCTGTCTGGGTGTCTGTGTCTGTTTCTGTCTGTTTACTGTCTGTTTTGTCTACCTGTCTGTCAGTCTGTCTGTCTTGGTATCTGTCTGTCTGTGTCTCTGTCTGTCTGGGTGTCTGTCTGTATGTCTGTCTCTGTCTCCGTCTTTCTGGGTGTGTGTGTGTCTGTCGGTCTATCTGTCGGTCTGTCTGTCTGTCTGCCCGTGTCTCTGTCTGTCTGTCTGTCTGTCTGTCTGTCTGTGTCTCTGGATGCCTGTCTGTGTCTCTGTGTGTCTGTCTGTCTGCGTCTTTCTCTTGGTGTCTGTCCGTGTCTCTGTCTAGGTGTCTATGTCTGTCTGTCTGTGTCTCTGTCTGTCTGCGTGTGTGTCTGGGTGTCCGTCTGTCTCGGTGGGTATCTATCTGTCTGTGTCTGTCTATTTATATCTCTGTCAGTCTCTGACTCTGTCTGTCTGTCTGTCTGTCTGTGTCTCTATCTGGGTGTCTGTCTGTGTCTCTGTCAGGGTGTCTGTCTATCTGTGTCTCTGTCTGAGTGTCTGTGACTGTCTGGATGCCTGTCTGTCTGTCTGTGTCTCTGTCTCTGTCTGGATGTCTGGATGTCTGTGTCTCTTTAGGACTGTGTCTCTGTCTGTCTGGGTGCCTGTGTGTCTGTCTCTCTGGGTGTGTGTCTGTCTGGGTGTCTGTCTGTCTGTCTGTAAGTGTCTCTGTCTGTCTGTGTGTCTGTCTGAGTGTCTGTCTGTGTCTCTGTCAGTCTGTCTGTCTCGATGTCTATCTCTCTGGATTTCTGTCTGTGCTTCTCCCTGTCTGGGTGTCTGTTTGCCTGTCTTGTCTGTCTGTCTGTCTGGGCTTCTCCCTGTCTGGGTGTCTGTGTCTGTTTATGTCTGTTTGTGTGTGTGTGTGTGTGTGTGTGTCTGTGTCTCTGTCTGTCTGGGTTTCTGTCTGTCTGTCTTGGTATTTGTCTGTCTGTGTCTCTGTCTGTCTGTCTGTGTCTCTGTCTGTCTGTCTGGGTGTCTGTGACTCTGTCTGTCTGTCTGGGTCTCTGTCTGTCTGTCTGTGTCTGTCTGTTTGTCAGTCTGGGTGTCTCTGTCTGTCTGGGTGTCAGTTTGTCTGTCTGTGTTTCTGTCTGGGTCTCAGTCTGTATGGGTGTCTGTCTGTGTCTGTCTGGGTGTCTATCTGTCTGTCTTTCTGTCTGTCTGGGTCTTTCTGGGTTAGTGTTTGTCTGTCTGTCTGTCTATCTGTCTGTCTGTCTGTCTGTGTCTATGTCTGCCCGTGTCTCTGTCTGCCCGTGTCTCTGTCTGTCTGTGTCTCTGGATGGATGGATGTCTGTCTGTCTGTCTGTCTGTCTGTCTGTCTGTGTCTCTGGATGTCTGTCTGTCTGTCTGGGTGGCTGTCTGTCTGTGTTTCTGTCTGTCTGTCTAGGTGTCTGTCTGTCTGAGTCTCTGTCTCTCGGTGTCTCTGTCTCTCTGTGTCATTGTACGGATATCTGTCTGTCTGTCTCTGTCTGTGTGTCTGTGTGTCTCTGTCTGTGTGTCTGTCTGTGCCTCTGTCTGTCTGGGTGTCAGTCTGTCTGTCTGGGTTTCTGTCTGTCTGTCTCTTGGTGTCTCTGTCTGTCTGTTTCTCTGTCTCGGTGTCTGTGTCTCTGTCTATCTCTGACTCTGTCTGTCTGTCTGTCTGTCTGTCCGTGTCTCTGTCTGGGTGTCTGGATGTGTCTCTGTCTGGGTGTGTGACTGTCTGTCTGTCTGTGTCTGTGTCTCTCTGGGCTTCTCCCTGTCTGGGTGTTTGTCTGTCTGCCTGTCTTGTCTGTCTGTCTGGGCTTCTCCCTGTCTGGGTGTCTGTGTCCGTTTCTGTCTGTTTATGTTTGTGTCTGTTTTTGTCTCTGCCTGTCTGTCTGTCTGTCTGTCTTGGTATCTGTCTGTCTGTGTCTCTGTCTGTCATGGGTGTCTGTCTCTCTGTCTGGGTCTCTGTCTGTCTGGGTGTCAGTTTGTCTGTCTGTGTCTCAGTCTGTCTGGGTGTCTGTCTGTGTCATTCTGGGTGTCTATCTGTCTGTGTTTCTGTCTGTCTGTCTGTCTGTCTGTGTCTCAGTCTGTCTGGGTGTCTGTCTGTGTCTGTCTGGGTGTCTATCTGTCTGTGTTTCTGTCTGTCTGTCTGTCTGTCTGTCTGTGTCTTTCTGGGTGAGTGTTTGTCTGTCTGTCTGTCTGTCTGTGTCTCTGGATGTCTGTCTCGATGTCTGTCTGTGTCTGTCTGTCTGTCTGTCTGTCTGTCTGTCTGGGTGGGTATCTGTCTGTGTCTGCCTGTTTGTGTCTCTGTCTGGGTGTCTGTCTGTGTGCCTGACTGGGTGTCTGTGTCTCTGTCTCTGACTCTATCTGTCTGTCTGTCTGTCCATTTGTCTGTCTGTCTGTGTCTCTGTCTGTCTGTCTGGGTGTCGGTCTAAGTGTCTGTCTGGGTGTCTGTCTGGGTGTCTGTCTGTGTCTCTCTCTTGGTGTCTGTCTGAGTCTCTATTTGGGTGTCTGTCTGTGTCTCTCTCTGTCTGCGTGTGTGTTTGGGTGTCTATCTATCTGTCTGTCTGTGTCTGTCTGTTTGTGTAGATGTCTGTCTGTCTTTGTGTCTGTCTGTCTAGGCTTCTCCCTGTTTGGGTTTCTCCCTGTCTGGGTGTCTGTCTGTCTATCTGTCTGTGTGTCTGTCTGTCTGTTTCTGTGTCTCTGTCTGTGTGTCTGTCTGTCTGTGTCTCTGTTTGTCTTTGTCTGTCTGTGTGTCTGGGTGGGTGTCTGTCTGTCTGTCTGTGTCTCTGGATGTCTGTGTCTCTGGATGTGTGTCTGTCTGTCTGTCTGTCTGTCTGTCTGTCTGTCTGGGTCTCTGTCTGTCTGTATGGGTGACTGTCTTCATTTAACAACTGAAACTTTGCTTACCCTCAATTCAGGATGTTTTCTGTTAATTTGAGTTCATTGGACCTTGAGGTGACAGCTTCTAGGTCCATGGAGAGGGTCCTCCCATCTCGAATGAACTGAGGTGGAGGTGAGACAAATTTGATCAGTCTCAGATGGTCAGTCACCTTCTCTGGCTCCTGAGCGATCTTGGTATCTGTCTGTCTGTGTTTCTGTCTGTCTGGGTATCTGTCAGTCTGGGTGTCCTTCTGTCTTAGTGTGTCTCTCTGTCTATGTCTCAGTGAGTCTGTGATTCTCTCTGTCTGTCTGTCTGTCTGTCTCTGTCTCTGTCTTTCTGGGTGTCTGTCTGGGTGTCTAATTCAAATTTCAAATTCAAATGGCTTTATTGGCATGACATACATTGTACATATTGCCAAAGCAAGCGTTTGGAATTAAAAGAGAAAAATAATAATCATAACAATTCATGGAAACACCATCTACAGTGTAGTTGTGATTACTGTAGAAATAAATGTATAAATACAAAGAACAAAACAACAAACAACAAATGTGTGTCAGCTGACGAGTGTCACTCCCTGTCCCTCAGTCTATGGCAGGCAGAAACATAGACTGCTGCTAATTTATTAGTATTTGGTTCTTCCCCTAGTAGGATGGGCAGTTTTTTCTCATCTGATAGTTTTAAAAAACCTTTTATTATTGATTCAAATTTTGGGAAATATGTTTCTCTGATATTTATATATTTTTCACATTTGGTGAGGAAGTGTAATTCTGTTTCTGGTTGACTAAGGCTGCAGTGACAGCACAGCCTCTGCTCTGCAGGGAGCCAGGTTTTCTTGTGCCTCCCTGTTTCAGTAGCAAGGTTGTGTTCACTCAGTCTGTACTTTGTCAGGGTTCGTTTTAGTTGCTGATCAGTCACCATGCTCAAATAATCTGCTGTGGTGTACTGTCGATTTAGGGCCAAATAGCACTGCATTTTGCTCTGTGTTTTTGTTTGTGTTTGCCAATAGGTGTTGTAGTCTTGTTTTAGCTGTTTAGTAATTTGGTTGGGTCTGATTGGTGAGGTGTTGTGTTCCTGGGCTGTGCCAGTAGGGCAGGTTTGTGATCTCAGCCTCAGGACCAGTTGGGTAAGGGGGTTCCCACTGCTCATGTCTTGGCATTGCAGGGCCTGGAAATGATACGAGAGGGGGTCGCTCAATTTTAGATGTGTCCAAAAGTTAATTGCTCTTTTTTGAATTTTTATTATTAGTGGGTATTTGCCTAATTCCGCCCTGCATGCATTGTTTGTTGCCTTCCTCTGGACATGTAGAAGAATTTTACACAGCTCTGCATGCAGGGTCTCAATGGGGTGTTTATCCCACTGAGTAAGGTTATGTTTTGTAAGTGGGCCCCGCACCTCACTGCCATAGAGTGCAATCGGTTCAATAACACATTCAATTAATTTTAGCCAGATTCATGTTGGTATTTCGGTTTGTATATTTTTCTTTGTGGCATAGAAAGTCCGGTGTGCTTTCTCTCTCAGCTCATGAACTGCCTCATTAAAATTTCCAGTTGAACTTATTTTTATTCCTAAATAGGTGTAGTGTGTGCAGTATTCTACCTGTTGTGTGCCAATTGAGAATTTAGGTAGAATATCCTGAGATCTGGATCTTTTTTGGAATATTATTGCTGTGGTCTTTTTGAGGTTCACTGTCAGGGCCCAGGTCTGACAGTAATGCTCTAGCAGATCCAGGCTCTGTTGTAGACCTGTCGGGGACAACAGAACCAGGTCATCTGCAAAGAGTAGACATTTCACCTCCTGATTGTGGAGACTTACACCAGGTACAGAGTACTTTTCTAGGGTGGTTGCCAATTCATTTATATAGATATTGAAGAGTGCAGGGCTGAGGTTGCAGCCCTGACGGACGCCTTGACCTTGGGTAAAGTATTCTGTCCTCATTTTACTAATTTTTACACTGCACATATTGCCAGAATACATTGATTTAATAATATCATATGTTTTACCTCCTATACCACTCTCAAGTATTTTATAGAACAATCCAACATGCCAAATAGAATCAAAAGCTTTTTGGAAGTTGATACAACAGGCATACATTTCGGTTTTATTTTGGTTTACATGTTTATCAGTTAGGGTATGTAGAGTGTAAATATGATCGGTTGTGCGTTGTTTTGGTATAAATCCAATTTGACTTTTGCTCAAGACATTGTGCTTGGTAAGGAAGTTTCATAAGTCTGGTGTTCTTAATATTACAGAAAACCTTCCCCAGATTACTGTTCACACATATGCCTTGTTCTGTGTTTGCATTCATTTGAACAGTGTGGTACAGTGTTTTAAATGAGTGGTCCATATATCATTGTTTTGTATGGCCAATTCTTGATGTTGAGGTTTGTTTAGGTTTTTCCAGTGTTGCCAAAAGTTGTTTGTGTTGATTGCCTCTTCAATTATTGTCAGTTGCTGTTTGTTATATTGCTGTTTTTTGAGTCTGAGTGTACGTTTGTAGAGTTTTTGGGTTTCACAGTATAGAGTGCGTAAGTCAGCATCGTGGGGGTCTCTGTGTTTTTGGTTTGATAGCATTCTAAGGTTTTTTCTAATCATTTTACAATCTGTATCAAACCGTTTCTTATTTGTTATCATTTTTGGTTTGTTCTTGGTCAATTTTAGTTGTGCTTCTTTTGCTGTTTGTCTGAATATATTGTTAATATTGTTCACTGCTAGATTGAGGTTTTCTTTATTGCAAGCGTAAGTACATTCCAAAAAATTATTTAAAAGTGTTTGGATTTTTGGGGTGTCAATTGCCCTTTGGTATTGTTCTGTACTGTTTTGGTCCCATCTGTATGAGTTTCCGATGTTGTACAGCTTATTGGGTTCTGTGTGTATCCTTTCAATGTCTGATCTTTTAATAAACAGGGTAATTTGGCTGTGATCAGACAGAGGGGTTAGTGGTTTAACAGTGAATGAGCTGAGAGAGGAAGGTTCAAGGTCTGTCATCATGTAGTCTACAGTACTGTGGCCAAGAGGTGAGCAGTAGGTGAATCTACCCAGGCTGTCCCCCCGTACCCTACCGTGTGTCTATTTGTCTGGGTGTTTGTCTGTCTGGGTGTCAGTATGTATGTCTGTGTCTCTGTTTGGGTGACTGCCTGTCTGTCTGTGTCTCTGTCTGGGTGACTGCCTGTCTGCCTGGGTGTCTGTCTGTGTCCCAGTCTGTCTAGGTGTCTGTCTGTCTGGGCTTCTCCCTGTCTGGGCGTCTGTCTGTATCGGTCTGTGTGTATGTCTGCCCGTATGTCTGCCTGTGTCTGTCTGTCTGTCTGTGCCTCTGTCTGTGTGACTGCCTGTCTGCCTGGATGTCTGTCTGTGTCTCAGTCTGTCTAGGTGTCTGTCTGTCTGTGTGTCTGTCTGTCGGGGCTGCTGTCTGTCTGGGCGTCTGTCTGTCTATCTGTCTGTGTGTATGTCTGCTCGTATGTCTGTGTGTCTGTCTGTCTCTCTGGGTGTCTGTCTGTCTGTCTGTGTCTCTGGATGTCTGTGTCTCTGTCTGTCTGGGTGTCTGTCTGTGTCTCTGTTTGTGTTTCAGTCCGTCTAGGTATCTGTCTGTCTATGTGTCTGTCTGTCTGGCCATCTCCCTGTCTGGGCGTCTGTCTGTCTGTCTGTCTGTCTGTGTCTCTCTCTTGGTGTCTGTCTGTGTCTCTGTCTAGGTGTCTCTGTCTGTCTGTCTGTGCCTCTGTCTGTCTGCGTGTGTGTCTGGGTGTCCGTCTGTCTGGGTGTCTGTCTGTCTGGGTGGGAATTTATCTGTCTGTGTCTGTCTGTGTGTGTTTCTGTCTGGGTGTCTGGATGTGTCTGTGTCTGTCTGTCTGTCTGTCTGTCTGTCTGGATGTCTGTCTGGGTGTCTGTCTGGGTGTCTGTCTGTCTGTGTCTCTGTCTGTCTGGGTGTCTGTGACTCTGTCTGGATGTCTGTCTGTCTGTCTGTCTGTGTCTGTGTCTGTGTCTCTGTCTGGATGTCTGGATATCTGGATGTCTGTCTGTCTGTTGGTCTGTCTGTCTGTGTCTCTGTCTGTCTGTCTGTGTCTCAGTCTGTCTGTGTGTCTGTCTGTCTGGGCTTCTCCCTGTCTGGGTGTCTGTCTGTCTGCCTCGCTTGTCTGTCTGTCTGGGCTTCTCCCTGTCTAGGTGTCTGTGCATGTATCTATCTGTTTGTGTGTGTGTGTGTCTGTCTGTCTGTCTGTCTTGGTATCTGTCTGTCTGTGTCTCTGTCTGTCTAGGTGTCTATCTGTCTGTGTTTCTGACTGTCGGTGTCTCTGTCTGTCTGTCTGAGTCTCTGTCTGTCTGGGTGTCTGTCTGTCTGTGTCTCTGTCTGTCTGTCTGTCTGGGTGTCTGTCTTTCTGAGTCTCTGTCTGTCTGTCTGCGTGTGTGTCTGTCTGTCTGGGTGGGTGTCTATCTGTGTGTGTCTGTCTATTTGTGTCTCTGTCTCTGACTCTATCTGTCTGTCTGGATGTGTCGGTATCTGTCTGGGTGTCTGTCTGTGTCAGTGTCTCGGTGTCTGTCTGGGTGTCTTTCTGTGTCTCTGTCTTGGTGTCTCTGTCTGGGTGGGTGTCTGTCTCTCTGTCTGTGTCTCTGTCTGCCTTGATGTCTATCTGTCTGTGTCTCCGTCTGTTTGTGTCTCTGTCTGTGTCTCTGGATGTCTATCTATCTATCTGTCTGTCTGTCTGTCTCTCTCTGTCTCTGGATGTCTGTCTGTCTGTCTGTGTCTGTGTCTCTGTCTGTCTTGGTGTCTGTCTGTCTGTGTCTCTGTCTGTCTGTCTGTCTGTCTGTCTGTCTGTCTGGGTGGGTATCTGTCTGTGTCTGTGTCTGTCTGTTCGTGTCTCTGTCTGTCTCTGACTCTGTCTGTCTGTCTGTCTGTCTGTCTGTCTGTCTGTCTGGGTGTCTGGGTGTCTGTCTGGGTGCCTGACTGGGTTTCTGTCTGTCTGTCTGTCTGTCTGTCTGTCTGTCTCTCTGGGTGTGTAACTATCTGTATCTATCTATGTGTATCTATCTGTCTGTCTGTTTGTGTCTCTGTCTGACTCTGACTCTATCTGTCTGGCTGTCTGTCTGTGTCTCTGTCTGGCTGTCTGGAGGTGTCGGTGTCTGTACGTCTGTCTGGATGTCTGTCTGGGTGGTCTGTGACTCTGTCTGGGTGTCTGTGACTCTGTCTCTGTCTGGATGTCTGGATATCTGGATGTCTGTCTGTCGGTCGGTCTGTTTGTCGGTGTCTCTGTCTTGTCTGTCTGTGTCTCCTTCTGGCTTGGGTGACTGTCTGTCTGGGTGACTGTCTTCATTTAACAATTGAAAATTTGCTTACCCTGAATTTAGGATGTTTTCTGTTAATTTGAGTTTGTTGGATCTTGAGGTGACAGCTTTAGGTCCACGGAGAGGGTCCTCCCGTCTCGAATGAAGTGAGGTGGAGGTGAGACAAATTTGATCAGTTTCAGATGGCCTGTCACCTTCTCTGGGTCCTGAGCGATCAGCCTGAGATCCCACTTCTGACACCAAGTCTGTTGCTGAAATTTTCTGGAAAACACCCACCAATACACAAAAATAAGGATATTGAGTCAATCAATTTGTCCTCAAAGGTTGTGTTCTTTTATTTTATTCAAGAGGAACAGTTCTACAAATGCACAAGACAGTCTGCACTATATGTTTAGAGTGGGGCAGTCCTACGCTGATTCTTATTCACTTCTAGTTTTTCTCATTATTATGATTTACTTATCTAACTGTCACAGGTGGCTACAATGGAATGTACTCATCACTATCAAACCTCACTAACAAGCTTTGCCTGACTGTGTGAACCAAGGTCAAGTTTATACATCAAACAACTACTGCTACAAACAACTTGCGAAAGTGAAAAGGTACTGAGTAAAACCAAAGAAGAGTATAAGGCACACAGTTTTATACTTAAAAACTTTTCAGAATATTACTGAGATCAAACATGGCTGTATATGGTTATAAAAAAGAACAAACAATCATGTAATATAAATTTTCCATTACACCCCGTTTCCATTTCTCCACATAGTCTGGCTGATTGGAGGCTGACTGGAACCTGACTCTGTGTCCAAACAGCATGTCAACGGGAAGCCTAGGTGATCTCCCAAACAGAAGGTAGAATGGTGAGTAACCTGTCACTTCACAATGGGTACAGTTATAGGCATACACAAGTTTGTTTAGAGACTCTTTCCAGTTCGATTTCTGTGTTTCGGTCAGCGCCTTAAGCATTTGCAGCAATGTTCTGTTCATATGCTCTACTTGGCCATTCCACATCGGGTGATACGGTGTTGTTCTGGACCCGCCCATGCCACTGAGTTTCTTTACGTGAGTGAACAACTGATTTTCAAACTCTCCCCTTTGGTAATGATGAATGCGGGAGGGAAACCCAAACTTGAGAGCAAAGTCATTGAAGATGAGGTTAGCAGCAGTTTTTCCTGACTTTGATGTGGTGGCATACGCTTGAACAAAACGGGTGAAATGGTCAACAATGACAAGGATGTACTTGTATCCACCTTTGCATCGGTCAAGGTGGAGGAAATCAATACATACGAGTTCAAATGGCTGTGTCGTCAAAATATTCCTCAAGGGAGCTCTTATTTCATGGCATGGTTTTTTTCTGCTTGAGACAGGTGCAAGCTTTTGTCACATAGTGCTCAATGTCAGACTGCATATAGGGCCAGAAGAAGCGTTCACGTACTAGAGATACTGTGCGGTCAGCATCTTTGGTCCCATGTTACTGTGCAGCTCTGAACAGGCATTTTGTCTTTGGGCTGAATCTCTTGGGTCAGATTTTTGTGCATCTCTGTGTGATTCAGACTTTGATGCTTTTCACTCTTCTCCACTCCTCTCCTCTCCCCGCCACCGTGCCCCTGGTAGCCTGCCTGTGGACTTTGGTATGGGACAGACTGATGCAGTGGTTATCTCACTTTCGGTGGAGACTGACATACATACAGCTGAAAACGGCAGGGTTGCTTCTTGAACCTCAACTGCTTGGATTGTGGCAGCGATGGCGTCAGGTGGCAACTCAGAACATTCTCTCATCAGTGACTCTGCATCCAGTGGCATCCTTGACAAAGCATCTGCGTCACTGTTCTCTTTCCCTGGTCTGTACTTTATCGTAAGGTGAAAATCAGCCAACTCTGCAACCCACCTGGAAGTGGTTGCATTCAGTTTTGCAGTAGACAGGATGTACGTGAGCAGGTTATTGTCACTATACACAGCGAAGGCTGAAGCATAGTACAAATAATCCCGAAACTTATATACTATATTTAAATACTGCTCCCAAGCCTTGATGGGATGCACAGTGTGTACTATGAACGGCTGAGTGTAATCAGGGAACCCTAACACTGGTGGATGGATCAAACAGTCAATCAGCTGTTCAAGTGCCTGCTGGTGCTGGTCAGTCCATGTGATTGGCTTGTTTGACATGACAATCACAACATGACTTATTTTCTTTTTTTTTGGTTTTCTTGTGTTGTCAGAGATCTCATTTGAATCTGCTTTCAAGAGATCATACAGACAACTGGCCTTTCTGGAAAAGTCTTGAATGTACTGCCTGTAGTGGGTAAGTAGACCGAGCATTTTTCTGAGCTGACCCACATTCTGTGGTCTGATGTCTTTCAAGGCCCTAACTGCTTCAAAATCACCTGGATCAATTCTACTGCCCTCTGCAGACACTAATCTCCCCAAATAACGGACTTCAGGTTTAAAGAGTGAGTGAGAGTCACACTTACTGGGTTTGAGTTTGATGCCATACTCTCTGAGACGTTTCAACACTTTTCGCACATCCTCCACATGAAGCTTTTGCTGAAAACCAGTGTGTCGTCCAGATAAGGGATGCAGATGTCATCCCGGAGCCCTTCCAAACATTCCTCCATACAACGCTGGAAAGCAGCAGGGGCGTTCATGGGGCCACTAGGCAGTGTCTACAAAGAGAGTAGGCACTTTGTAGATGGTGGATCTGGCTGCAGGGTGCTCTACCTCTTTTTATTTCTTCATTCTGCCTCATTTGCGCAGGCAATGTTCAACCTCTCCAACAAAAGCTCATTTGAGGTTTCACTATCTACCAGAAGGGGCAGCATGCCTATCCTGATACTGTCATTCTGGAGACCAGTAAGCACTGTGTGTAGACTCATACGCTGGACTAGGGTCATACTTAAGCCCTGATTCTGATTCTTGGGATGTGACTAATTTATACAAAAGACATTTATACAAACAGTAAACCTAAAGTACATTAACACATAATTTAAACAAAAGTACAAAATATGTCTTTCATGTCCACGTGTTAAAATTACGGCTTTCTGAGTCAATGTATGTTAGGAAGGGCTGCCATATCTTGTAGAAGGTGTTTAACAAACCTTTCAAGAAAGAACCTAATCTTCTACAACGTAATGCAATGTAAAACTTCCTGAATCCATTTATTATGAGTTGGAGGGGAAGAGTGAGACCATTTTAGAAGAATAAGTCTTCGAGCAAGTAAGGTGGAAAATGTAATGATTCTTCATGAGACCATGGGTACATTGAGTGAGGACGAAATTCCAAAGAGGGTGTAGCGGCAATTTTCCATTTAAACAGAAGGCAGTGAGGGGTTAGAGCGCAATAGTTTGGCCTGTTACTTTACTAATTGTTTCAAAAATAGCAGCCCAGAACTGTGATGGTAGAGGGCAGGATAAAAGCATGTGGCCAAAGTCAGCTGGTGACTGTCTACATCTATTGCATTTGTCCATGCTGTCAGGATAGATTTTGGACAGTTTGGCATTAGTGAAGTAAACTCTATGCAGAACTTTACATTGTAAAAAACTATGCCTCGCACAAATAGAAGATGAGTGAACACTATTTAGCATCTCTTCCCACTGTTCATCAGATAGCGGAATCCCAAGGTCCTGAAGCCAAGCAGCTCTCAGAGAGTTCAACCGGTTTGGAGACAGAGCAAATTTTGTTGCCAAATCCGAGAATGAGGAAAAAAACACCATCGATACCTTGTTGTTAAACTTATAACAGCATAGAGTGTATCAGATTTTCAACTTGTCACACTCCCATAGAAACAAGTAGAATATGATATATTTTATGGCAAATGTGGTTTCACTCATGTCTGACCTCAGTTTGTGCCGAAAGTTAACCTTTATCTTTTCAATTAATTTCTGGCTGTGTCTGATTGACTTAATGTATTGAAGCTTATAATTTAGATTTAGTTGCCATTCTCTTTCGAATACATTGTTAATCAAGTTTCTTGCTTAGAAATATGTAGAATAGGATATATTTTATGACAAACGTGGTTTCACTAATCTCTGACTTCAGTTTGGGCCAAAAGGACATTGTTCTTCATGTTTCTCACTGTGTGATATCTAGATTTAGCTGCCATTCTTTTTCAAATGCAGTTGTTGGCTCAGCAGGAAACAAGCAACAGTTGTACTTTCAACAGCAGAAGCCGAGTATGTTGCACTGAGCCAAGTAACACAGGAATGTACCTGGCTTAAACGACTACTGAATGATCTTGGGACGGGTGCTACGGCCAGCGTGATCCTGGAGGACAACCAAGGAGCCATTGCAATCACGAAAAATCCAGTTGATCACTCAAGGACTAAGCACATAGACATTCGCTACCATTATATCCTTTAATGTGTGCATAATGCGCAAATACAACTGCAATATTGCCCAACAAATGACATGAAGGCAGATATCTTGACCAAGCCACTAACAAGACAAAAGTTTGAGTATCTCAGGAGTGAGACTGGGCTTTGCACTATTTAATTTAGTTTAATAGGCCTATTGTTTAGTGGTCTAGTCTAGTTTAAGTGTTAATAAGATTTATTGTTTAGACATTATTTGCGTAGTTGAACATTGCGCTTAAGTAATATTGGCCTATAATAGTGTAAAAAAGCCTTAATGCTATTGTAAAATTAAGTGGGAGTTGTTGTAATAATGTAATTCTGACAATAGGTGTATGTTCTGTGCTATACTGCCATCTAGTGGTGTCGTGTGGCTGTTTGTCTGTCCTCTGGTTTTTCGTTCTGAATAAAACACGTGAAATTTCACTCATCTCTGACCTCATTTTGGGCCAAAAGGAAAGTGCTCTTTACGTTTCTCACTGCGTGGTATCTGGATTTATCTATCATTCTTTTTCAAAAGCACTGATAATCAAGTTTCTTGCTTAGAAACATGTGGAATAGGATATATTTTATGACAAACGTGGTTTCACTCATCTCTAACGTTCATCTTTCTTCACCGTTTCTCACTGTGAATAATCTAGAATTAGCTGCCATTCTCTTTCATATGCATGTACCAATCACCAATTATTTACAGAGAAACCACCTCTGCCCAAAACAAGGTCCAATGAGAGTCGTGACTCATGTACCAATCAGAAAGGATGACACCCAAAATAACAAACTTATAAAAAGAGGGAGCAGACTGTGCTCCGGGCCTCCTGATCCAGCTGAGCTTTCGAGTGAAGCAGATCAGACCCACAGCTGTGTAATTTACTTATTCTCTCAAATAAAAGAAGGAGGACAACTCTTGCTTTAATGTCCTTTCTCAAAATAATGAACACAACACAAATTAATGTCATTAGTAGCACCTGTGTTTGTCTTATTCTATCATGTCAGAATAGCTGCTGTTAAATAGGTTCATAGATAGGTAAGTAATTATGGGCCTACCGCTTGATCCCTTTGGTGCACGATATGTGGTGCTTGATGTGGGGGGTTCGGTGGCATCTCCTCACTGTCTTCCACCTCAGAGGCAGAAGTTTCTGAGTCACTTTCATCCCTTGATGAGACTGGTAAAAAAATATACATATAGATACAGTCAAAATAAATAAAACATCACACACAAAATCATCAATTGTTACAAGCTGAATCAAAATTCAAAATGAGGCTTAATCTCTGGCCTTGATGGCTCCCTGATTGAGTGAATTGATCTCTCCCTGTCTGGATTATTTGTGTGTTAAACTTCAATAAAAATGTTCATTACAAAATGAGGCTTAGTCTGTCAAAATCGACTGGGTCCTTGTGTCTGATCACACTGACTTGCCTGGTTAGTTCCAGGTTGCGAGCTGCCAGGGCTGCTGATATGTGGGCTGGGGCCTGATCTGTGCTTCTTTACAAAAAAGTGGGAAATAGCTCCCTTTCTCTTCATTGTTATCTATCCCTATACAAAATAAGACAGCCTGGTTACACCTTTGTGTTAGGCCAAATCTTAAACTATTTGCCCACATTCTTCTAAAGTTAAAGGTACAGTGTGTAAAATTTAGTTGCATTTAGTGGTCCAGGAGGAGAAACAGCACTTTAAGGACCCTGTTTAGAGTCAGTATTTAATTTCTCTGTTCTGGACTACTGTATAAATAGGGTGTTTCAAGATGGTGGCCTCCATGAAAGGGGACCCTCTCCCACTGTAGATATAAAAGGAGAATTTTTAAGTAACAAACATAAAAAAAATATTATTTTCAGGTGATTATACATGCATGAAAACATAGTTATGCATATTATATTGCATGTTTGCCTTATTCTGAAAATAGAGGCCCCAAATCTTACACACTGTACCTTTAAGTGTCATGTGCAAAGACAGCTGCCAGACCAGTAGCTAGTGAATATCATCAAGATGTAATTAATGATAATTACCAAGTCAAAACATATGAAAAGATGTAAGTGGATCACATAATGTGTGCCACTGGTAACTGTGGGCCTGGCCCAAATAGTACAAAAAAGTCACAACAAGAAAATACATCTCTAGTAACATGGCTGTACACAAAAGGTTGCAATCAAACAAATGGGTGACATCATCAACCACAGTCTTGTTAGCTTGAGTTAGGATTGATTTTTTGGTCAAAAGTTTCTACTCACAACTGAATGCTTTTCTTTTCTTCACCTTTCTTTCTTCTCTCCTTAGCTTCACTCTGTTGTTTACGTCCTTAATTCTGCCTTTCCACACTATTCTCCTGCTCTTTTCCTCTTCTCTCCGTCACTCTGTTTACTTCCTTATTTCTGCCTTTCCACACTTTTCTCCTGCTCTTTTCCTCTTCTCTCCTTCACTCTTTACTATCAGTCTCTCCTATACCTGTCTTCTCCCTAATCTACAACAGAGCAACATAGAGATAATATTGTCATCTCATGGTAATCTAATATAACAAATTGCACCTTTACTAACAACAGTGACATACAAAACAGTGACTCAGGGCATCAGCTAATCAGATGGTCTGCATTTATAACTACTACACTCATGGTTACCCACACAGCACTGTCTGGTGCCAGCCCGACACAAAATACAGCAGTTAGCCTAGCACATACACAACTATCAACCACTGACTTATTATTAATTTATTTATTATTTTAAGAGTCTCAGGTCCCTATGCCTACAGGAAAATCATATGCTACCAAAGCAGTCTTCCACCTCCCCTCTTCCAAACCAGAGCCGCATACAATGTGATATGAAAACAGTGTCATAACGTTAACGTTCACTGACTTTTATAACGTAACGTTAGGTCTTCAGTTCAGATAAACAATCATACTTAGTTTAACGTTACATCACTTCACACACACACGCACACGCGCGCACACACACACACACACACAGCCAAGTCTGCAGCCAGTTCACACAAAATAAATACGTTCATACACAACATACCATTTATCGCGGCCGCTGGTCTCCTTTTCTTTCCTTTTTGCCGCCTCTAGATTGTTGCTGTTGACGCTGCTGCGTCTGTACGTCATACGACGTCTTCTCTGGCGATGCGTTAAATGGCTATCGTAATAACTGGTGTTTGTCTGGTCCCGTTAGGTTAGCTCCTATAAAATTAAATTGGATCATGTTGGTTAGTCAGTGCCAAAGTAACTCGGCTATGATTTAGACCTTCAAACAAGCTCCATGGACATTGAAATAATCTCTGGGCGTTCATTACACTTTATTTTGAGCTCTAGTATGAAATTCTTGCAAACTGAATTGATTTAAAGTCCCTAAATCCATTTACTGAAAACTAACTATGATGTGGTTTCCTATATTATTGTAACGCTGGGGGGTTTGACTTATGTTGTGTGTGGGGGGCAGTGGTTTATAGAGGGAGGTGTCCACCGTAGCGGGCTGAGTGATGTGTGTTCTGTTGCGTCCATGTTAAGAGAGGGACAGTTTTGTCGGACGGACCGGGGAGGCAGTGAGCGACAGAGTTAGCCGCCACTGTGTTTTTGTTTTTCGGGGGACACCTCAACCTCGGGTTAGCTGTGCTGCGGCAAGAAAAATAAATCTGGGCTCAGTTGAGCTAGCAACTTTGATCCGTCTCCTCCCGTTTATTCCGTCCAGCTACCCCGCAACGTTACATTATCCTAATCTAGTGCTACGTAGCTTCAGGCTAACGTTAGAATATAGCCTTTCATAACATTAGCCTACTCACACATCTTAACTATTAAGGCAAAATCTCTTCTCCTCTGAACGGGCTGTCAAATTGTGAGACTCATCAGGAGACCACTTTTAGACTTACTTCAGAGTGATGTATGCACTGAAAGTGGGTCCTCTTGGTCCATGCCAGTCACTTGAAAGACGTTTATTTTGCCTTCTTCCTTTGCTGCTTTCAGCAAGACGTGCAGTGACTTGTCAATCAACTAGGGTGGCACCTGAGGTGTCCAATCAGGTTCCAGAGGTGGCCAATGCTACCCCCGGCCACCCTCTAGCTCCGCCCCTGCGAGGGAGAGCCTACGGCAGCACCCCCTGCTGGTTGACAAGAGGAAGGACGAAACGTGCTTTCACGTCAGAGTCTGCGACAGTCTCAGTGACTCCAGACAGTCTCAGTGACTCTGACAGTCTGAGTGACTCCGACAGTAGAGTAGAGTAGAGTTTTCAGTAAAGGGAGATGTGACTACATCTTCAAGCAATACCTTGCCTGACTAGGCACAACCCTGAGAGAGAGAGAGACGGGGGGCTACTTTCAAGGACTGTGGTACATATCCTGATAATAAAGACAGATTCATCGTATTCAATAAAGAAGGGCTAACTAGAGGTAAAACATCCTTGAGCAGCCTGGTTGGGATGGGATCTAAGAAACCAGCTGACGGCTTAGATGAAGAAATTACTGAAGTTATTTGATGAAGGTCGATGGGAGAAAAACAGTCTAAATATATATCGGGTTTTACAGCTGTTTCCAAACTTGCTGTGTAAGAAGGCAGATCAGTGCCTGTTGAGGGCAAGAGGTGATGAATTTTGTCTCTAATACTTATAATTTTATCATTAAAGAAGCTCATGAAGTCATTGCTACTTAGACTTAAAGGAATAGAGGCGCAATAGAGCTGTGGCTCTCTGTTAGCCTGGCTACAGTGCTGAAGAGAAACCTGGGGTTGTTCTTATTTTCCTCTATTAATGAAGAGTAATAGGCTGTTCTGGCATTACGGAGAGCCTTCCTGTATATTTTAAGATTATCTCGTCAGACTAAAGGAGATTCTTCCAATTTAGTGGCACGCTATTTGCAGTCAGATTTATGTGCCTCTTGCTTTAATTTCCTTTGTTAAATTATCTTCTTTTTCAGAGGTGCAATAGAGTCCAGAGTTGTTCGTAATGAGCCTGTAGTACTATCAACAAGATGATCTATTTGTGAGGGGCTAAAGGAAGCAGACAAGTCCTCTGCTACATTGAGACATGGCATTGAATTCAATACTGAAGCAGCTTCCCACACGTCATCATCGTGCACGCCGTGTGCTGTTTTGGGGAGTCGTAACCGTTGCACTCGTCTCGAGGCTCAAAGAGGCGATTTTTATATAAAACAGTGACTCTGTGCAGTTGGATTTACCGGCAGGGGCCCGTTTGTGGGCCCCTGCCGGTAAGTCTCGCCTCTTACTTGCCCTGATTTGTTCCCTCTGTGCTGCTACTGCCACCTCTGCTGCTAACGCTGATACTGCTGCTGTCGCTAGGCAACATCACCGCTGCGGGCTACATTCAGGAGCCCCTGCGTGTACGTTAAGTCTCTGTGCCTGTGTGCTTTTCATTTACTACTCCTGTGCTGTTAACGCTAGGCATCATCACCGCTGCGGGCTCCATTCAGGAGCCCCTGTGTGTACGTTTCAGCCCTGTATCTGTCACTTCCACTGACCACTCCTCCCTGCTGCTGCCATAACCTCAGCCTGAACCCAGCTCGTTTAGACCCGTACTGGCCCTCCTGTTCTCCTCTTTTTCAGCCACGTCTCCCACCATGGCTCCGCTCTCCTCTCCATCTGGCTGTGGCAACTGCACTGTCCTCGCTGACCAAATCACCAAACTCAAACGTTGCATCTCTGCACTCTACAAGATCCATGAAGCCGAACAGCTTATGGACACCATAACCTTTCACTATGCATCACCAGAGCCCACACCGACCTCCAGCCCTGCCTCTGTTGCTGGCCCTGCCGACAACATCGCTGTCCAGTGCCCGATGTCTCCGCCCCCAATCCTACAGCTGCTGCCTCTGTCTCCCCTGCACTACCATCCAACTGTGACTCCTCCAGGACCAGGATGGGAGCTAATTCCAAGTCTCTTATCACCTCCACTCCTCGAGAGCTCGCATCTCGGTCCCTGGCTCCGAATGGGAACAGGAGAAACATACTTCCTCCTCGAGCACCCCACTACACCATCCAACTGCACAATAAATTTGACATCCTTGCTCTGCAAGACTCTTCTCCTTTGGCAGCTGAACCTCACACCTCTTCTCTGCCTCCCTCACACCCCCACAATGCTTCATCACCTCAGTCCCCCCCCAAACCCCCCACTCTCCCTGGAGCCCGCCGCCTCTCTGCCCCCCAGTTCACCCCGGTCCCGCAACGTTCTACTGCAACATCTGCCACCTGCCATGCTCAACCTGCCTCGTTGCCAACACCCACAGCCCCACCACTGCTGCCTTCATCCTCCTCCAAAGCCTCCCCCCCTCCAAAACTTCAGCTCACTATGGCTCCACAACCCCCACCTGCTCCTTCGCTCACCCACTCCACTTCCTCTGTGCCACTGCCACCGGCCACACCCCCATCTGAACCCGCTCCTCCCTCACCAACATGCCCCCAGCCCCTTTTTCCTCCAACTACCTTAATAATTGGTGACTCCATGATTAGAAACATATGCTACTTTAATGCAATAACTCGCTGTTTTCCTGGAGCAACTGTCCCTTTCATTTGCTCTAAACTGCCTGACATTCTCGAGTCTCTACCATCAACTGTGCACAGAATAATCATTCATGTAGGCTGCGTGGATGCATTCCGCCAACAGACTGAGACCACGAAAGCAAAGTTCATAAAACTACTCCAATACCTCCACACCACCAGAAAATCCATCCTCATCAGTGGCCCACTCTCCCCCCACAGCTGTGGACATGGACTATTCAGCCGCATCCTTTCCCTCCACACGTGGCTTCAGTCGGCCTGCCACTCACACCAAATGAGCTACATAGACAACTTCACCCTGCTCTGCAACCATAAACTCTTTTTTAAGCCTGATGGCTTCCACCCTAACAAACTGGGAAGCCAACTCCTGTCAGCCAACTTTCAACGTGCTGTTCATAACCAACCTCAGGATTGACTGCTGACGCTCTGCACGCAGCCCTTCCTCCCTTCCTCCACTATCACGATTCTGAACACCGCCCCTCTCCACAACCCCTCACCCAGACCCCGGCTGCTGCGGCTCCCTTCGACTCCTGATCCCCCCTTTGCCATCCAACCTGTTATCTCCGTCAGGGATCCCCTTCCTCCGACCTGTCGTAACTTCATCAACAAAAACAACCTCATTTACATAAGATGTGATGAGCATGCGCTAATTCTTCCTATTCAGCCCATCATTACTACCAGATCCCATCGTCCCCTAACCACTAACTCAAAGTCACATAACTCTAACACTCGCTATGCAAATCATCTGAATCTGTCTAACCTCCGCTCCCTTCCCCCCCTCCTCTCAGCCCACTCCAGTGCAAAACCTCCTCAAAATAGCACCGTTCAACTCCCGCTCCCTCAACAATAAAGGCCTCCTTCTTAATGAGTTCATCACTGACAATAACCTGGACCTCTTCTGTATTACTGAAACATGGCACAGACCTTTGGACTACTTCTCCCTCAACCAAACCACACCAAATGGATTCACCTTCATCGACAAACCACGTTCTGAAGGCCGAGGAGGAGGCATTGCAATCATCCACAGAAAGAACATCAAAACCACCACCATCTCACTCCCTGCTCCACACTCCTTCGAAAGCACCGCTCTTAAGTTCTCTGGCCTCACCCCCCTAGTCATTGCTGTCATATACCGTCCACCCAAGCCTAACCCCTCATTCCTCCCTGACTTTTCTGATTTTCTCACTCAGCTCTGCGCCATCTCAACTTCCATTCTCATTTTCGGTGACTTCAACCTCCACATTGACAATCCTAACTGCAATTCTGCCACTGATTTTCTGGACCTACTCCAATGCTGCAACTTCCAACAACACATCAACTTCCCCACACATCGCCACGGTGACATCCTGGATTTGGTCTGCTCCACTGGCATCACCATCAAAAACATTTCCAGCTCCAATCTCCACTTTTCTGACCACCTCGCCATTACAATGGACATTGAGACCCCTCTTCCCATTCCAAAAATCAAATGCCAGATCTCGTTCCGCAACCTCAACACCCTGTCCCCTTCCCATTTTGCATCCTGTCTTGCCACTACCTTGTATGCCTCCTCTCCCCCTACCTCACTGACACCACTGACCTGGTAAATTTCTACAACTCTACCCTCTCCTCCTGTCTCAACAACCTTGCGCCCATCAAAACCAGATCTGTATCATTCAGACACTCCGCCCCCTGGTATACTCCTGCACTATGCCAAATGAAAGCAAGGAAACGACAACTCGAACGACTGCACAATAAAACTGGTCTCACTGTTCACCTCCAAGCCTACAGAGCAATTCTACATGAATACAAAGATGCCTTAAACTCAGCCCGGTCCTCCTACTACTCCCACATCATCCACATTGGCTCAAATAACCCAAAGACCCTGTTCTCTACTATCGACAAACTGCTCAAGCCCATTGACAACACCTCTGCTTCCTTCACTGTCACCAAATGTAACTCTTTCCTCTCATACTTTTCAATCCAAAATTGACACAAGTTTTTATGGTGAACTCCTCTTCTGTTTGTTTTATCTTTAAATAATGTAGGTGGATAGGAGACAGACACAGTCTCTGCAGACCCATCACTGGGCACAACCTGTTTAAACTTCTCCCCTCTGGGAGGTGCTACAGAACTCTGTACACTGACACAACATGACATAAGAACAGTTTTTTCCATCAGGCTGTCTCTGTGATGAACAGCTAACACCAGACACAAAATGTCAGTAACATTACCTGTGCAACACCTGTAAATTATAGATGACTTATTCTCAGTCATCTATCATCTACTCTCATGCCTACATTTAATTTTTGTTATTTTTAAAATGTAAATATCATCACTTCTACTCAGTCTACTCATACTGTGCATACTGTATATACTGAAATATCGACCTCATGTCTATAAGACAACCTGCAATCTGCTTCATTGCATTATCACCACTTCCTATTCAGTGTCAAATGTTCTATATATACATATAGATACACATATGAATAGCTATATTTATATATATAGACAATATGGATGGCTATGGTGCTGCACAGCAGACACCTTGTACAGCTTGGGCCTAAACCAAACAATGTGGTGGCCTCTTCTACTGACTACCTTACTGTGGAGGGTAGCTACAGCACCACATGGTGGCTTTAGTGCGCACAACAGACTGGGCCAGTGTATGAATGGATGTGTATTCATTTAAAAGGGGGACTTTAATAAACAGCACTTCAGACACAACACACAATATAATGACAGATTCACATGAAATCCTTTCAGTCATTTTTCAAGCAAAAATGCAGATTGTTTCTCCAACATCAGAATTTTCTGCTTTTCTTTGTTTTCTACGGCAGTAAACTAAATATCTTTGAGTTTTGAACTGTTGGTTGACAAAAATAAAAAGCTGTTTGAAGACATTTTCACTTTTTATAGACCAAAAACAATGGAACAATTAACCAAGCAAATAATCCACAGATTGATCAATAATAAAAAATCATTGAGTTGCAGCTTTAATATATGTACCCTTTTGTAGTTCATCAAATGTGTAAAATCATGAATGAAAAGAGTAAACATGTTATCTTTTATAAATTCAACATTTGATATGTAAATACGTATTCTTGAAATATACCTGCATGTTAAAAAGTCTCCTGTATGGGGGTCACGTGATGCACCGAGGAGGATAGACGCACCGCTGTCGGTCTCCTCACTGGATTTAATTAAAACAATATTTCTCAGTTTGCCCGTTGCTAAAAGTGTGGTGAAATTATCGCTAAACCTACAGAGACGTTGGACATGTCGCTGGACAACTTTTTCACTATGCCCAAAAAGAGAGAGACTCGGAAAAAGAACAAGTCAGCGGCTAGCGAAGCGCTAGCTAACCTAGACGACGAAACAGAGCCAGAGCTAGCTAACGAAGACGAGCCAGAATCCTGTACCGAGCCAGGAAAAGAGTTCTCCAGCCCCACTAACGACAGCACAGTGGTTCAGCAGGTGACGCGTAATATAAAGGAGATGTTGGACACTACACTCGCTAATATCCTGAAACCAGTCACAGAGATGTCAGAAAAGCTAGACAAAATAGTTGACAGACTGGGATCGGTGGAACAACGAGTCTCCGACTTGGAGGATAATGTAGCGGCTAATACACCACGGCTTGAATCGGTGGAATCAGCGCTGAAAAAAGCGATGGAAAAACTTGAGAATTATGAGAACCAGAGTCGACGACAAAACGTCAGAATTATTGGACTGAAAGAAGGCACTGAAGGTAAGAATCCACCCGTGTTTTTTGAGAAATGGATTCCAGAGATCTTGAACATGGACATGCAAGGGGAGCGGCTGAAAATAGAACGAGCTCACCGCGTGGGACCTCCAGTGGGATCCACCGGCAGACAGGGCCCCCGCGCAGTCCTGGTGAGGCTTCACGACTACACGGACAGACAGAGGATCTTACGCGCAGCAAGAAACAAGGGCAGAGTTTCCACGGATGGTCAAGTAGTGTCTTTTTACCAGGACTTTTCTGCGGAGATTGTAAAGCGGAGGCAAGAATCTGCAGACGCGCGTAGAAGGCTCCGGGAAGCGGGGATCAAATACGCATTTGCGTATCCAGCTGTAATTAAGGTTCTCCCTCCAAATGGAAAACCGATCTCCCTTCCCACAATGAAGGAAATCAACGACTACGTGAAGACACTCCCGACCCAGTGACTTTATCAATCCACCTGTAATCAGGGAAATTATATCATCTGCCAAAACAAACAAACAAACAAACAAAAAAAAAAAAAAAAAAAAAAAAAACAGTGAAAGTGAGTACTATATAATATTAAGATAATTTCTGTTCATCTTAATTTAAACATAATTATACATGGATATTTCTCAGTTTACTTGAGTTGCCATGTATCGCAATTATTTACACAGTCGTTGAAATGCTGACATTATGGTTAGGAAATAATCCAGATGGAGAGACCTGACATGCTATATATATATATATATATATATATATATATATATATATTTTTTTTTTCTCTCTCTCTCACTTTGCTTCATTTGCCCCCTCAGCTGTACTGTTATAGCTAGAGCATGACAAGGTTTTTGTTTTTTGGTTTTCTTGGCTCTGTTTTAGCCATGTTAGGTAGGCATTATCCAAGCTTTAGTTTGTTTTTGCTTGGATTGTTCAGGGGTTTTTTGTTTCTGGTCAGGGCAGGATTTCAGATTAAAAGCATATCCAACTTATGCTATAAGGTAAATGAGACTATGCAGCATGATATAATGTTACATTATTTTGAATATTAAGTTTTGTACTTGGAATATCAAGGGCTCCAATAATGTTGTCAAAAGGAAAGCTGTTCTGAACTATCTTAAAAAGGAAAATGTCCAGGTTGCATTCCTCCAAGAAACCCATTTGAATGAGGAGGAGCACAAAAAATATCTCAGGGAATGGGTCGGACAGGTATATTTTACATCTTATTCTACAAGCAAAAGGGGTGCAATTATATTAGTTCACAGATTGTTGCCATTTACAGCTAAAGATAGTTACAAAGATACGGATGGAAGGATAGTCCTAGTAAAAGGAGAATTATATGGAGAATCAGTATTGTTAGGAAATGTGTATGCTCCTAATGTCTTTGACGAGGACTTTTTTGCCTTCCTACTCAGTAAAATTGCTGAAATGGACTGTACAAATATGATAATTGGAGGTGACTTTAACTGTTATCTTTCCCCCTCTTTAGATAAAGACCCCCCTTATAAAGATCAATCAAAATCTGGCAGAGCACTACAAAATTTTCTGGAGATATTGAACTTGTTAGATGGTTGGAGATACATGAATCCTAATAACAAAGATTACACATTTTATTCTACACCGCACTTGTCATTCTCAAGAATTGACTATATATTTATATCTGGACACCTAGCCCATTTAGTGGAACAGTCTGACATTGGATCCATTGCCCTTTCAGACCATGCTCCCGTCACTCTGGAAATGCGACCTCTTAGGCCCGCAGAGCGATCGTTCTCTTGGAAAATTAATGCATCACTGTTTCATGACGATAACTTTATCAAATTCTTGGAAAAGCAGACAGACCTCTATTTAGAAGTAAATGACTCCAATGACTCTGATCCAAGATTGGTGTGGGAAGCTTATAAAGCTTATATGCGTGGCATGATTATATCATACTCTAGTAAGAAGAAAAAAGAGCGCACTCAGGAACAATCACGAATTGAAAATAAAATCAAAAAATTAGAGGAAGATTTTCATAGATCCAAATCGGATGGGGTGCTTAAAGAGCTAAAGGAGACAAGATTACTGCTGACTAATTTACTAACAAAGAAGGCTGAGTCTGATATTCTGTTTGCTAGACAAAGAATGTTTGAATTTGGAAATAAGCCAAATAAGTTCTTAGCTCGTCTTGCAAGAAACTCTCCCCAAAAAGCTTTTATTTCTGCAATATCTGATGAGAATCAAATTCGTCAAACAAATAATACAAAGATTAATGAGTGTTTCCAGAGATTTTATAAGACGTTGTATACCTCAGAACTGGACAATGATACACTTACCAGTAGTAAATTTTTAGATGGCTTGCAGATACCTCAGCTAACAGATGAACGTGCTAAACTGCTGGAAGGACCTGTTACAATAACGGAAATTGATAAAGCAATCTCCTCACTCCAGGTAGATAAAAGTCCGGGGGCTGATGGATTTTGTGCTCAGTTTTATAAAAAGATGGAAAGCAAAATTAACAAACTACTACAACGTGTGTTCAACAAATCTTTTGAAGAGGATGAACTCCCAAAATCTATGTACTTAGCTCATATTATAGTTATCCCCAAAAAAGGGAAAGATCCAGAACTATGTGCCTCTTATCGCCCCATTAGCCTACTTGGAGTGGATGTAAAAATACTCTCAAAGATAGTGGCTAATCGACTAGAAAGAGTGGTGACTGATATAGTTAATGCAGACCAAACAGGGTTTATGAGAGGCCGCACTTCATCAAACAACACAAGACGTTTAATTAACATTATTCACTATCTTAATTTTCATCAAACTCCAAGTGCTATAGTAACGATGGATGCAGAAAAAGCATTTGATCGTATTGAGCGAAAATACATGCTGGAAGTGCTGAAAAGATTTGGCTTTCAATCAGATTTTGTTCGATGGGTACAGCTTTTATATAAGATACCCACTGCCTCAGTCTTAACAAATGGTCTAATTTCTGCCCAGTTTCAACTTAACAGAGGCACAGCTCAAGGGTCACCACTATCACCTCTGTTGTTTTCTTTAGCTATAGAGCCATTAGCAATTGCGGTCCGACAAACCTCCAATATTAAAGGAACGGTGATAGGAACAACACAGCACAAAATTCAGCTGTATGCGGATGATATCCTCCTGACATTAACAGACCCACAACATTCAATACCTGCGCTAGTCAAGTGTGTGAAAGAGTTCGGTCAAATTTCTGGATACAAGGTTAATTTTACAAAATCTGAAATCATGCCTCTTGGTTTTTCGTATGAGTATGAACCTGACTTCGTAAAACCTTTTCGATGGGCACCAGATGGATTCACATATCTGGGGGTTAAAATAACACCTAAAATTAGTCAACTTTATGCTGAAAATGTTAACCCCACGGTAAAACATATTAAAGACAAGATGTTGAGCTGGAAAAAGCTTCCTGTAACCTTTCTTGGCAGAGTCAATCTTATTAAGATGACAATCCTCCCTAAAATTATTTACCCTCTGTCTATGCTCTTCATATCTTTGAAGAGAAACAACATTAAAGATATAAATAAAGCTATATCTGACTTTATATGGGCTGGCAGGAAGCCTAAAATTAAATTAGATATTTTACAATTACCAAAAGAACAAGGAGGTTGGGGCCTCCCCAACATTACAAACTATACAACCTCAATGCAAGCCAGAATTATCTCAATATGGTCAACTGCTAAACCGAAGCCACCATGGTTTGAAATTGAAGCAACCTTCTCCAAACCGTACTCTCCGGTTAACTTATTTGATAAACGCAGGAGTGAATTACCAATTATGGCGAAAGACAATTATTTAATTACTAATGTGTGTAGTACTTGGAATTCTTTACGGAAATTATTTGGGACTCAACATAAATTGAGTTGTTTAACAACATTGACTGATAATCCTGAATTAACCAGGGGGGGCACTGGACCTAACTTTCAGAACTGGTATGAAGCAGGAATTTACCATATTCATGACCTGTGGGATAGAGGAAAATTTAAAACATTTGAATCACTACAGGCTACATACAAATTACAAACAAAAGAATTTTACAAATACCTCCAGGTCAGACACTATGTGTATACTAAAATGGATACTCTCAACCTTCCAGGTGACTTTAACTCATTAGAAAAGACTCTTTTAGATAGTCTCAAACAAGATCATTTTGTCTCCAAATTTTATTCCAAATTGCAATATCTGAAAACAGACAGACTATCATTCCTACGGAAACAATGGGAGACCCAGTTGAAAACAACGATAGACAGGGAAATATGGGAGGAAATCTTACTTTTACCATCGAAAATATCCATATGTAACAGATTCAGAGAAATGCAATATAATATCTTACACAATGTTTATATATCTCCATATATGTATAGTAAATATACAGCAGGGGCCTCTCCAAATTGCCCAAAATGTAAGACTGTTTTAGGGACAAGATTTCACTGCCTCTGGGAATGCAAAAAGATTCAACAGTTTTGGCAAACTGTATGCGATGAGGTTAGTGTGATAATTAAGCAGCGACTACAACCTAATCCAATATTATGTTTATTGGGATATATCCCTGAATCACTAAGATTACATAAGAATACTGTACATTTTTTGCTTATGTTGGGCCGAAAGGCTGTTATGACCAAATGGATAGGAGATGACCCTCCTTCAATACATCTGTGGAAGTCTCTGATATCAGATTATATTTCCTTGGAAAGACTAAGATTTCGCATTATCGGTCAGAAAGAACTTTTTACAGTAAAGTTTGACAAAGTGTTAAGGTACCTGGAAACTCAGACGGCAACTGCCTGAAATGTAAGACCTAACAAGGACTTTTAAAATCATTGCTGTGGTTGTATTCTGGATTTGCTACATATCTCATATATTCTGTATGCACTGTGCTGGACTGTTATAATTTTGTAAAAGTTCAATAAAAAGAATGTTCAAAAAAAAAAAAAAAAACAAAAAAAAAAAAAAAAAAAAAAAAAGTCTCCTGTATAATTGAATAAAAAGTGATTTTCTTCTTTAAAATGACTCAATAACAGTTTTAGACTTTGAGGAACTGAAGAACTGTTTTGCAGTTTAATTGTGACCAAAACATAGAATCAATGGATTCATCCAAATATTGAACCACATAAAAGAGTTCAAAATGAACTCCACCTCAACCAACTACAGCAGTAAAATGTCAGAATCATCTAATGATAGAACATAGTATATATACTGGATATCATTACAGAACATGACACCTGAGCATTAAAGTTATTGAATCAGTGTTGTCAATATTTTTCACACATTTATTTGTAGATCATTTTGACATTGTGTCTGACAGCGGGGCTAATCTCAGAGCAGTTCAGACTGCAGCGCTGATAGTCATCTCCACTTGTTGTGATTGCTCTGTCAGTCTCTGCTGGATGAAGCTCTCCTCTCCACTCCACTCCACCTCCCAGTAACATGGCCCAGTCAGAGCTGATGCTGCTCCTTCAACCTCTCTGGATCATCAGGACTCAGCTGATCCTCTCTCAACACAAACACCTTTCTCATCACTCACACTCTGACAGAGATGGTTTCCATCTGACGAGAGAAGAAGACAGACAACAGAAGTCATTAATCGGTGTTTACAGAGACTCCCTTCATCAGCTGTCAGTCAGTGATGCAGCACATCCAGTATAAAGACCAGCAGGGACTTCACTCCACTTCAGACCACAAGCGGAGCGGCTGTGTAGCGTAGCCAGCTTCCTTTCAGCTCTCATGTTAACGTGTTGGAGTGAAGTTCACAGACCTGGATCAAGTCTGTTGACTCTGCACATTTCAATCAAGTACACAGTGGAAATAAAGTGCTGACAGTCCTTGAACGCATCATTACTGCAGAAACAGAGAGACGTTCACCGCTCACTTTCATTTTTAGCTGTGGGTACTGGACTTCAGCAGAGGTTCTGCTCTGTACAAAGACCACATGGTCACTAAATGTTGATGGTTCTTTGCAGGCTTCAGTCAGACTGATCTGAGAGCTGTGACAAAGATGAACTGATAAGTATTTTAATGTTGAAATGAGAGAACAAACACTTTGAGATCAGATCTGATGAACGAGGACCACTGTCTCTGTACATCTTGTAATGCTGTCAGCTGTAATCACCTTTATTTCCTGTAGACATGAACACAACAACAGTCGTCTTCACATCAACGAAAAAGACATGATCACAACGAGCTTCTGGCTCATCTGATTGGCTGACTGTTCTCTCTCTGTCTTTCTGTCCAATCCTGAAGCCTGTCACCATTCTCCTCTCACAGCTTCACTGAGGAAAGCAGCCGCTGAGAAGGTCGGAGGTTTACAGGAAATACTGGATCTGTGCTTTGATACTAACTGTGTTTAGTACAATACTGCTGAGACCAACATGGACTGACTGCAACCCTCTACTGACCTCAGAGTCTGCAGACTGCAGTGTGGACTCTCCACAAGAGGCTTCACTTCTGAATCCTGCAGGTTGTTGTAGCTCAGGTCCAGCTCTGTCAGATGGGAGGGGTTGAACTTCAGAGCTGAGACCAGAGAAGCACAGCTGATCTTTGACAAAATGCACCGCTCCAATCTGAATAAAGAATAAATGATGTTGATAAAAATCCATTTATAATCCAATCAGATGTGTTCAGGTTTGAAATGTGCAGCTCAACATTACTATGTCCGAATCAATGAGCTTTTCTCTAAAATGAGTAGAGTGACTTTATCATTGTGTTATTGTGGATCATCATAATGTCAGCCTTCTACAGACATCATCCAAACGTCATCAAGATTCAGACAACCATTCATGTCAACACAGATGGAATTAGAGGATCAAATCAAATCAGACATGTTTATTATTTATTCCATGACCTTCTGACTGTGTTTGGTGTCTTAGTAGGTAAATGCCATTAAAAGGAGAGGTCTACATTTGTTCAAGTGTGTCTTCAAACAGCAGCCACATGTACATTCAAAGAGTTATTGGTGGCAGTCATCAGTCCTCCGTCCATACTGAGTGTGAAGTGCTCTCTTCCAAAACAAGTACAATCAAGTGGGTGTCTACCAACGTTAAAGAGTGAATTTGGTCCTAAATATTCTTTGAGTTACTATTCCTCCACTGCAGCTCAACAAGGACAAACTGTCAAATTCACAAACTTTCAAGGATCTCAAGGACTCATGGGAACCATGTTACACAACAGAGAGTCCTTTTTCTTTTGCAGCTTATTTTTTAAAATCCTCAAACAGTCCTTGAATCCTGTTTTGTTGTGATGTTTTGGCCTGTGTTAGGCTGCTGTTTATTACTCTTAGCTCTGGTTTAATGCACACCACACCACACCACACCACACCAGCTGTGAGGGTTGTCTGTAGCAGCCATATCAGCTTCTGATATCATGAAGATCATCACAGTTCATCACTTCACCTTTATTGAACTTTTCTTCATCTAACCTGTCTTTTTCTTGGTTTACACAGAAGCTCAAACTCTCTGCAGCCTGATTTTATCTGCTATCATTAGATCTTCAACAACCTCATTCTTATCCGTCACACACTCTATAGCCTCATCAGCACTGACGTCATCTTCACTGACTGATGGACCACAATGTGAATCTGTGGAAGCTCAAAAACTGTCAAACATTTGATTTCTGGACTTTTGTTACTCTAACAACTGTTCAACCATTCATGAAACCAAAACATGTCAAACATCAGTCAAGGATTTGAATTGAATATGTAGAAAAACTACATGACGTACAGTCAGCGAACTGACCTCAGAGTGTCCAGTTTACAGTTTGGACTCTCCAGTCCAGCAGACAGCAGCTTCACTCCTGAATCCTTCAGGTTGATGTTGTAGCGCAGGTCAAGCTCTGTCAGATGGGAGGGGTTGGACTTCAGAGCTGAGGCCACAACTTCACAGTGAGTCTCTTGAGAGTCCACATCGAGAAAGTCTGTGATGAAACAAAGATTATAAAATATGTTATTATAAAAGAGGACACCTTATATTTACTTCATGCATTTTTTTTTACATATTTGCTCTTCACATCAGAGGTTCAGCTCATCTTATCTCACTGTGTTTGACATGAAACTCTCTCTCACACCTGCTTTTGTAGGTATGTAGTTACATTTAGTCTTCCATAATGTCCACAGTCAGTGTGATCTGATCCCAGGTCTGTCTGCACAAAGTTAGCATGAGGCTAACTCAGTGAACAGTTACAGTTGGGAAAGATGATCTCTCTTTGCTCGCTACCTGCTGCTTTCAGGTTCACGTCCATAAGTGGAAAAATTCAGTGACTGCTGCCAAACAGGACAGAAATGAAACAATCACCTGACAATATCGGACCTGTAAATGATTAAATATTATATGATACTCTGAGCATTAAAAAAACTTATTCAACAAACAAACACAATCAACAAACTTTGCATCATCAACACAATGTAATTAGAAAGATGTCATGATTGCATCAGCAATAAAACATAACATTGACCTTTGATGTGTATAAGATAAAAGTCTAAATTCTACCATTGTGTCTTTATGTATCAGACCTCTGTTATTGGTGGAAGCTGTGCATGTCCTGCTACTTCTCTTCTCGACACCAACAAGAGAGAAAACACCTGAGTTTGTTTCTGTGAGTAACAGAATATAAGAAAGACTTCAAAACAAGACCATGTAACACACCTTGAATTCATGAGCAATAAAAAAGGAGCTGTGGCATCATCTGATATCCCCCATGCTCACTATGAACTGGCTCCAAAACCATTACAACAAAACTACTAGCAATAAGTAACAATTATTATAAATAAATAAGATTATAATAAGAATGTTATACATTTACATTTTACATTTAGTCACTCAGCAGACGCTTTCATCCAAAACAATTTACAAGAAGGGAAAATGGGAAAATATAGTGTGAACATCTGAAGAACTAAACTATGAATCTACACTGATTTATAATGTTCATCACATCTGGACTTCCTCACAGCTGGAATCAGTCTCTGTCGTCCCTGCCATGATGTGTTGTACTTCTTCAGGCCCAACTCTGACATCTGCAGCATGTAGGCCAGAGCTGAGCAGTGGATCTCAAAGAGTTTCTTCTCTGATCTGTTCTCTGACTTCAGGAACTCTTGGATCTCCTAATGGACTGAGTCATTGTTCATCTCCATCAGACAGTGGAAGATGTTCTGTCAGGAGAGATATAATCACTGTTCATCTCCTTCAGGTTGTTGATGGCTCTCTGGATGAATTCTGGACTGTTGTCTGTCTGACCCAGCAGACCTCCTAAGAGTCTCTGGTTGGACTCCAGAGAGAGACCATGAAGGAAATGAACAAACAGGTCCAGATGACCATTTTTACTTTGAAGGGATTTCTGCATGGCCTTCATCAGGAAGACATCCAGGGTTGAGTAATCTTCGTCTTTTAGGAAGGCCTTCAGTCTCTGTCTTCTTGTTGGTGTAACAGTGGAACAGGTAGACTGCAGCCAGAAACTGGATGTTCAGAGAAGAGTAAAAGTGTTGTACTTTTCTGTTTGAATTCAGCTTTCAGTCTGTGATGAAGATGATTTGATTTCAACTCTCCTGCTGACATGAACATTAATTAACAGCTTTACCTGTCTGTCTGTCTGTCTAATTAAACATAACTTAACTTTGTTTTCATCCTCTATGTATCATCTTCATCAGGTCAGTTTACAGTAAAAACAGTCTCTTACTTTGTGTTTGATCACTGAAGACTGGAGGATAATCTTTGGACCAGTCACTCTTCATAGACAGACAGCTGGATCCTGGAGACTCTGCTCTCTGTCTGTTGGACTGAGCTCTGCAAACACCAACATGTTTTTATTCAGATCACATGAATCTTTGATAAATTCATTTATGAAGCTCTAAATACACAAACTGCTGTCAATAATTTGGATGTTTAAAAGTTTTTTTCAGTCCTCTTACATCAGATTACAGCTTGACATAGCAGAGAGTAATCAAGTAGACCAATAATACCACCACAGATTTGAGAGTCGAAGGCCGCCTCTCTCATACGGCAAGTAAAGCAACTTCAATCGCAGCCAAGCTTTTTTATTGTTCCAAATGAATTTGGCGAGAATGTTGTTAATTTTATCAAACAAACATTTAGGGAGTGGGATTGATAGACAAAGGTACAGGAACTTTAGCAGTATATCCATTTTGATTATATTAATACAGCAGATCATTGAGATTGGCGTCACTGTCAAGCGGTTTAATGTCTCTGTTATTTTTTCTGTTAGTGAGTCATAATTTGAAGATACAATAGTTTTGATTTCAGGTGGAATTTTAATCCCGAAATAAGTAAAAACATTTTTTGAGTCTTTATATTTGGTGTCAATCATTTTTATTTAGAAATAATAGTGTTGATTTAGAGAAATGTATTTTATATCCAGAGAACTCTCCAAACTCTCCTGGATTAATGCGATTAGATCTGGAATACTGTCCTCAAGCCTGGTCAGAAAAAGGATGGCGTCATCGGCATACAGAGATATCTTATGCTCCTGCTCACCTATCTGGATCTCTGTGAGACCATCATGGGCTCTGACAGGATCGGTGATAGTGGACAGCCTTGTCGGGTTGAACACTGTAAGTTAAATGGTTTTTAGATAACATTATTGGTCAGAATCTCTGCTACTGGGTTTGTATAGAGTGGTAGTAGTGGTAGTAATTTAAAAAGCCATTCTATGTGCCATTCTATTCTGTCGAATGCCTGTTGGGCGTCTGATGACAGTACCGCTGTATCTTTACCACCAGATTTTTAAGATAATATATTAAGGACTCTTCTGATGTGATGGAAACATTGACGATTTCATACAAACCCATTCTGATCGTTATGCATAAGTTTAGGGAGGTGTGGATCTAATCTTCTTGCTGGAATTTTAGGGCTGGCTCAGGTCATCCTTTAGTTATGCTGCTATAGGACTACACTTCCCATGATGCACTGGGCTCTTCTTATGTTACTAACTTAACTTAGTTTGGAGTTTTTGTGCTCTCTCGTCTCGTCAGGTTCTCATGGATCGTGGCTGCTGCTGTGGTCCTGATGACGTCCACTACATATATTATTACTGTCATTATTGCTGCCATATCTCCATTACAGTTTATAGTTAGTTATTGATTTGCTGCTGTGTCTCTATTTATCTATCTAACCCCCCCTCCCTCTAGTTCCTTAACTCAACCAGTCACAGTGGATGACAGTCCACCAATGAACTTGGGTCTGCTCAAGGTTTTTCCTCGCCAACGTCGCCAAGTGCTTGCTCATGGTGGAATTGTTGGTCTCTGTAAATAATATTATAAAGAGTACGGTCTAGATCTGCTCTGTATGGAAAGTGTCATGAGATAACTGAAGTTATGATTTGGCGTTATATAAATAAAATTGAATTGAAAAAATGGAAGAGTTCCTTCCTGGAAGCATTCTTAAAACATATCCAGAAGTGGCTCTACCACTTTATTTTGAAATATTTTATACAATTCTGGAGAAAACCCATCAGGTCCAGGTGCCTTACCACTATTCATATTTTAAAAGTTAAAAGTTTTCCAGCCTTCTCTCCTTGATCATGGTAGGCTTGCTTCAACCACATTAAACTTTTGGCGCTTTCAACTGTGGACATTTTGTTGTATTTATCTCTCAATATACGTAATTCCTTTTGTTTTAAAGTCTGTGTAAAGTCAGAATAAATATGTGTTCTGAGTTTGTCAGAAGTGTTATTAAACACCCAGCCAAATTTGAATGATTAAAAATATCGACAAGTTTATGAAATTAGGTGTCAAAATCAGGTAAAAATGAATTCTCAGCTCCAGGACTGTGGACTCTGAGTGTGCTAAAGCCACGGCCGCTCGTGGGACGACAGAGAAATATAATGGCACTCTCTAAGAAGCGAAAAGTGGATCGTGAAAATCGAGCTTTCAACCTGGAATGGACAGATTGATTCATGTTCATTGTTCCCACTGGGAGCAGAAACCAGTGTGTCTCATATGTTCAGAGAGTGTGGCACTTATTAAAAGTGCCAATGTGAAACGCCACTATGAGACAAAACACAAAGTTTTTCATCAAGTCTGAAGTCAGGTCACGAAAATAAGCAGTCTCACATCCCAATATGATCAATCAATCAGGATCCTGAGCCATTCATTCACTGCTACATGTAGAGTTCAATGTTAAGTGACAATAAATATTGTTCAAACTCTGTTTCATTTAACAGTCACATGCAGATGTTGATACAACCACAAGGCTACTTCAATATCACACTAATTCATAACGCAACTTTGACATTATGATGTTCCGGACCTTCGCTTGAGGACATTTTCTCTAACTGGACCTCTTCAGATTTAAGTTGAATCCTCTTGGTCTATCCCGTCCATCTACTGAACTCCACTGAGCTAGCCTGCTCCTTGTTCTCGGTTCTTAGCTCGTTTTTCTGCTTTTGCACGCATGAACACACACACACACACAATTGTGATCATAATAGTAGTCATCAGCAGGACATAGGTCCCCCTCTTGACATTAATAATCTGGGTCACCAAGTGAAAATATTTTCAGCAAGTAAAGCTTAAGCATGCAGGAAATTAGTGAGAGAAATACTTTGGAGCTTATTTAACATAAAAATGTACTATATGTGCCTATGCAAAAGCCTATACAAACCAGATCATTTTACATCATATTAAGTAGTTATGGACACACATCTCAAGGGATTAAATACAGAAATACAAGATTAAGCATTATGGCTAACAATAGATAATTTATAGGTTTAAGTGTAGACCATTTGCACAACAGTCATTTTGACATGAAAAGCTTCTGTTCAATTTAAGTGAAGCTGAATCTGGACCTTTGGCTAATGTGACATGTTTGTTCAACAAGACATATGTGAAAATGGTTTGTTGTACTGGGTGTGGTGAAAACTAACATTATACAAAGAGATATTCTGCTGACATGATCACAAATCCTTTCTGTTCATCATCATGACCTTTTGTCCGCAGGATTTCTGAACAGTCACATTGAGCCCTAATCACTCGCTCAATCAAATCAAAGAATCAATAACTAATGGTGCACACACTGTAAGCAAGCTCACCCTTTGCCTGGCTGGCTCAGTCAAACTCTGAGTAGTACCTCAACCATGGGAAGTGATCTGTTTTTGTGTTTACCCTATGATAATACACAGTGCAGCAAAATATGGACTAAGGTCTTTAAAGAATTATTTACAGAGAAACCACCTCTGCCCAAAACAAGGTCCAATGAGAGTAGTGACTCATGTACCAATCAGAAAGGATGACACCCAAAATAACAAACTTATAAAAAGAGGGAGCAGACTGTGCTCCGGGCCTCCTGATCCAACGGAGCTTTTGAGTGAAGCAGATCAGACCCACAACTGTGTAATTTACTTATTCTCTCAAAGGAGGACAACTCTTGCTTTAATGTCCTTTCTCAAAATAATGAACATGACACTAATTAATGTCATTAGTAGCACCTGTGTTTGTCTTATTCTATCTTGTCAGAATAGCTGCTGTTAAGTAGGTTCATACATAGGTAAGTAATTATGGGCCTACCACTTGGTCCTTTTGGTGCACGATATGTGGTGCTTGATGTGGGGGGTTCAGTGGCATCTCCTCACTGTCTTCCTCCTCAGAGGCAGACGTTTCTGTGTAGATGCAGTCAAAATAAATAAAACAGCAATAAAAAAAAAACATCACAAAATCACACAAAATCATCAATTGTTACAAGCTGAATCAACATTCAAAATGAGGCTTAATCTCTGGCCTTGATGGCTCGATGACTGAGTGAATTGATCTCTCCCTGTCTGGATTATCTGTGTGTTAAACTTCAATAAAAATGTTTATTACAAAATGAGGCTTAGTCTGTCAAAATCGACTGGGTCCTTGTGTGTAACCAGGCAAGTCAGTGTGATCGCACTGACTTGCCTGGTTAGTTCCAGGTTGGGTATATGTGGGCTGGGGCCTGAACTGTGCTTCTTTACAAAAAAGTGGGAAATAGCTCCCTTTCTCTTCATTGTTATCTATCCCTATACAAAATAAGACAGCCTGGTTACACCTTTGTGTTAGGCCAAATCTTAAAACTATTTGCCCACATTCCCGTGCTGTAGCTTCAAATCAACTACCAGGTTAGCTCCTATAAAATTAAACTGGATCATGTTGGCTAGTCAGTGCCAAAATAACTTGGCTATGACCTTCACCCAGGCAGGTGTCTGTCTGTCTGTCGGTCTGTGTCTCTGTCTGGATGTCTGACTAGGTGTCTGTGTGTATGTCTGTCTGTCTGTCTGTCTGGGTATCTGTCTGTCTGTGACTCTGTCTGTCTGTCTGTGTCTCTGTCTGGGTGTCTGTCTGTCTGTGTCTCTGTCTGGGTCTTTGTGACCATCTATCTCTTCTAAATCCTTTCTCATAATTTTGTTCTTCATTCTTACCTCATTTTTGCAGCTTCTGTTTTCTCCTTTAACACCTCCAGCTTTGTTATACTAAAACTCCCTTCCTTTGGGAAACCCCACTTCTCAACCCAAACGTAGAAAAACGGTACTCATTTATCACCATATTTCTTTTTCATGCTTTGACAACATTGAGAATCAGGACACTCTCTCACAATCTTGGACCCAGACGACCCCATTTTCCTTAGGAGTCTGCGCGCGCCTTTAATCTTAGAAACGTCTACCTAAGATGTCCAGTTTTGCCTAGGTAACTGACTGACCTATCCTGATGTGTTGTATTTTAATCTCGTACCTGAGATTTTCCCTGTAGAGTACTTACTACTTAATACAAACACTATCATTAAATCTCTTACCGGAGATTTTCAGTGTAGAGTCCTTACTACACTTGTCCTAAGATGTGACCAGGATAACCTTCTTCTCCATAGTTCAAGGACTGATTGACTCAATCAAAAATTGATCTTTAGCTTCATTTAACAACTGAAAATTAGCTTACCACGAAGAGGGTCCTCCCGTCTCGAATGAACTGAGGTGGAGGTGAGACACATTTGATCAGTCTCAGATGGCCTGTCACCTTCCCTGGGTCCAGAGCGATCAGCCTGAGATCCCACTTCTGACACCAAGTTCGTTGCTGAAATTTTCTGGAAAACACCCACCAATGCACAAAAATAAAGATCTTGAGTCAATCAATTTGTCCTTAAAGGTTTTGTCATTTTATTCTTGCAAGAGGAACAGTTCTACAAATGCACAAGACAGTCAGAATATGTTCAGAGTGGGGCAGTCCCACGCTGGTTCTTATTCACTTCTAGGAGTATTTCTCATTATTATGATTTACTTATCTAACTGTCACGGGTGGCTATAATGGAATGTACTCATCACTATCAAACCTCACTAACAAGCTCTGCCTGACCGTGTGAACCAAGGTCAAGTTTATACAGCAAACAACTACTGCTACAAACAACTTGCATAAATGAGAGAAATATTTCTCAGTGAACCAAACAAGACCACAAGGCACACAGTTTTATACTTAAAAACTTTTCAGAATATTACTGAGATCAAACATGGCTATATATGGTTATAAAAAAAAAAGAAACACAATCATGTAATATAAATTTTCAATTACATTTCCATCCTTTTGATTATAAAAATCACATTATAAGTAAAGAATATAAAAAATTCAACTTCTGTAAGAACGGTTAGTATGATAATGCTCACAGTTCCTCTGATGCCACAGAGGCCTGTATGTCTGAATGGATGCCATAGGACGTTCTGCGACCTGCACAGCAGTGTGAGTGACCAGGAGGACTTGGAATGGTCCTAACCAGCGATGATACCTCTAAGACTTTCTCCTCCTTTACCACAACGTAATCTCCAGTCTTAATGTCATGCAGAGGACCTGAGGCAGCTGAGGGTTGTGCACTGGCAACCTGTTGTCTAATGTCACAAAAAGATTTGGTTAAGAATATGCGTGTGTCTCTGTCTGGATGTCTGGATGCCTGTCTTTGTCTTTCTGGGTGTCTGTCTGGGTGTCTCTCTGTGTCTCTGTCTGTCTGGGTGTCAGTCTGTCTGTCTGCGTCTCTGTCTGGGTGTCTGTCTGTGTCTCAGTCTGTCTAGAGAAGCATCAGCTGGGTTTAAAAATGGAATCCCTGGACTTGGAAGCAGATATTGCTGCGGCTGATGCGAGGCTAAAGGCTCTGGAGGAATTTGAAAGTGATGAAGCATCAGAATCTGGAAAAGAAATGGAGGAACAAATAAATGCATCTGACAAAATAGAAGGAAGCCTAGCACAACTGGAGTTTGCACGGATAGGAACCATACCTAAAACACCCTTACAAAAAATGATACACACCCAGTACCCACCACTAACTGGAATTACAAAAAGGTCTGAGCAACCACCAAAGGCTACAACAAACCCTCACACACCTAGAGTTGTTGTATCTGATGGACCACACAGACGAGTCGAATCCACTCCCAGAAGTGAAATCGCTCGGAGCATCGATCTCACAAACATTATACAAAAACAGACAGACTTGGCGGATCTGCTGGTGATACAGCAGAAAGAATCTAAACTGCCAAGAAGGGAGGTGCTAGTGTTTGACGGCAATCCTCTCTCTTTCAGGCCATTTATGAAGGCTTTTAAGCACAACATCGAGGACAAAACCACCAGTAATGAGGATCGACTGTACTTCCTGGAACAGTATACTGTTGGACAGCCAAAAGAACTAGTTCAAAGCTGCTTTCACATGAACGCCACAACTGGTTACGAGGAAGCAAAGCGCCTACTTAAATATCATTTTGGCGATGATTTCAAGGTCACATCTGCATACGTTGAAAAGGCCTTAAACTGGAACCAAATACGTACAGATGATGGAAAGGCACTTCACAGCTACGCCCTCTATCTAAGAGGCTGTGGTAATGCAGTTCAGGATCTTCCATGCATGTCAGAGCTGGACTCACCATCTAACATGAAAAGACTTGTTTCCAAACTCCCATTTAAACTTTGAGAGAAATGGCGGTCTGCTGTATGTGACATCACTGAAAGAACACAGCAGAGACCTAAATTCCATGACCTTGTTCTGTTTATGGAAAAACAGGCCAGAATCATTCAAGATCCCGTCTTCGGGGATATCCAGGACCCTGCTGGAAGTACAAATGGGAGAAAATTCAAAAGAGAATTACCATATATGAGATCTAGCAGCAAGAAAAGCTTTGCTACGACTGTCGTTCCCAAGACAGAAACCAACACGAACATCAATGCACAGAAAAGGGGAGACAAGCCAGAGGGCATCCGTACGGCCATGGACGCTTTCGTCAAGCCTTGCACTTTCTGTAAAGGAGATCATGTGATGGAAACATGTGAAGCAATAACAAGGATTCCCCACAAGGAGAAAGTTGATCTGCTAAAGAAAAATGGACTCTGCTTTGCCTGCTTGGTCAAAGGTCATATGAGTAAAGAATGCAAGAAACGTCTCACGTGTCGTTCCTGTGAGAAGAAACACCCCACTGTCTTGCATATAGAGAACTTTACTCCAGGAAATACCAAGCCAGCAGCTAAGAAGGATTCAGACACCAGGAGCAATTGCATTGCTAAAGTTTCATCGGCAGCACAAATTGCTATGGTGTCATCAGCAGCACAAACAGGGGACAGGACCACAGACTACAAATTAGCAGTGGTACCTGTAAAGATGAAGGCACATAAAGGCAGCTGTTTGATAGAAACCTATGCGTTTCTAGACCCTGGAAGCAATGCTACTTTTGTCACAGAGAAACTGATGGAACAGTTGTCTGTCAGAGGAAAGAAAACAGAGATCCTACTCCGAACGATGGGTCATGAAAAGCCTGTGAAAACCCATGTTATGAGAGGACTGGAAGTATGCAGCCTGGATAGCAACAGCTTCATAGAGCTTCCTGAGGTTTTCACACAAAATGCCATTCCTGTCAGTCAATAAAACATTCCTACAGATATGGATATAAAAGGATGGCCTTACCTAAAGGATGTCCACTTAAGACCCATCAAGGCAGAAGTAGGCCTATTGATCGGTGCAAATGTCCCAAAGGCTATGGAGCCACTGAGAGTGATCAATAGTCAATGTGAGGGGCCCTACGCAGTCCTAACACGCCTAGGTTGGACTATAAATGGACCTCTCGGCAGTACTGCACCTATGGATGAGCTTGGTCGACCACGGATAATGTCCAATAAGATATCAGTGGTCAAGCTGGAAGAGCTCCTTGTACACCAATACAACCAGGACTTCTCAGAGTTGGCCTACAATGAAAAACAGGAGCACTCATTTGAAGACAAGAAATTCTTGTATGTGATGAACAGCTCAGTCAAAAGGAAAGATGGCCACTATGAAATACGACTTCCGTTCCGTCAGGATAACATCAGCCTGCCAAAAACAGGAAGGTGGCAGAACAAAGAGCACTAAGTCTTGCCTGCAGATTTCAGAAGGATGAAGCTTTTAGGAAAGACTATAATGGCTTCATGAGTGATGTCTTGAGGAAAGGGCATGCAGAAAGAGTGCCAGAGGAACAACTCTCCCGGAAAGATGGAAGACTGTGGTACATTCCTCATCATGGTGTCTACCACAAAAGAAAAAAGACAATCCGGGTGGTGTTCGATTGTACCTCTTCATTCCAAGGAACTTCCCTGAACTCTGAGCTGCTGCAGGGTCCTGACCTTACGAACACCTTGTTGGGTGTACTCCTCAGATTCCGACAGGAACCAGTAGCAGTGATGGGGGACACTGAAGGAATGTTCCATCAAGTAAGGATACCTAGACATGATGTAGACTTCCTCAGATTCCTGTGGTGGCCAGATGGCGACACCAACCAACCGCTAGCAGAGTACCGGATGATGGTGCATCTCTTTGGAGCAGTCTCACCCCAGAGCTGTGCCAATTTTGCACTGAAACAGATAGCTGATGATAATGAAGGAAGGTGTAGTACTGAAGTTCTCAACACCATTCGTTACAACTTTTATGTAGACGACTGTCTCAAATCTGTCCCAAATGAGAGCCAAGCAATCCGTCTGGTGAAAGAGCTCAGATCAGTATGCGCCACAGGTGGATTTAAGCTCACCAAATGGACCAGTAACAGTTGTGCAGTCCTTGCCTCTGTTCCAGCTGAAGAGAGAGCAAAAGAGGTCAAAGATCTAGACCTAGATAAAGACAAACTGCCCATAGAAAGGGCTCTTGGCATGCAATGGGACATTGAGTCAGACATGTTCTTCTTCTCAATCACCCCGAAACAACCATCAGTCACCCGCAGAAGCATTTTGTCTGTGTTAAACTCAGTATACGATCCTCTTGGGTTCCTAGCACCAGTCATGCTGACAGGGAAAGGAATACTGCAGGATCTGTGCAAGCTAAATTGTGGATGGGATGAATCAATACCAACTGCTTACACAGATAAATGGAAGGAGTGGCTGAAAGATCTTGACCTGATTTCCAGCCTAAGAATCAGGAGATGCCTTAGGCCACCAGATTTTAAGTTACTACAGCACAGATGCACCACTTCTGCGATGCAAGTGAGCGAGGTTATGGGACAGTCAGCTATCTGAAACTGACCAGTGACGGTGGACTACCTCACATTGCGTTTGTGATTGGGAAGGCAAGAGTTGCACCTTTGAAGGTGGTGACAATTCCAAGGCTGGAGCTTGCCAGCGCAGTCCTTGCTGCTAGGATAGACAGGATGCTGAGGAGAGAGCTGGAGTTAACCCTCAAAGACTCAGTTTTTTGGACCGATAGCACCGCCGTCTTAAAATACATCCAAAATGACTCCAGAAGGTTTCAAACCTATGTGGCTAACAGAGTGTCCACTATTCGGGATCTGACACAAAAATCCCAATGGCGCCACGTAAAGACTGGACTCAATCCCGCAGACAGTGCATCAAGAGGCATGAAAGCTGAGACTTTCCTTCAAGAAGGACACTGGCTGAGAGGGCCAGACTTTCTGATGCAACCTGAAACAGACTGGCCAGTGATCCAGGTACCACCAACACTGTCTGACGGTGACCCAGAGGTCAAGAAGGTGGCTGTGGCTTTCACTACAAGTGCGCTGCAGAATCAAAGTCCGCTGACTCGTTTTATTGAGCACTTCTCATCATGGGACAAATTGATTCAATCGGCAGCCTGGCTCTTAAAAATCAAAGAAACTCTGAGACAATTGAACTTAAAAAGGGAAATTAGAGACTCGGACCCAACTGGGTCACAGCTGTTTGTGGAGGATCTAGCCAAGGCTGAGCAATCACTCGTGTCCTATGTCCAACAACAATCCTTCCAAGATGAGGTGACCTCTCTACAAAAGGGTTTACCCATAAAGAGAAATAGTAGGATCTATAAACTAGATCCCATCCTCCAACATGGAATCCTGAGAGTTGGAGGCAGACTAAGTAAGCTGGCAATGCCAGAGGAAACCAAACATCCTGCCATTCTGCCCAAGGACAACCACCTGTCAAAGATACTTCTACACCATACCCACGCCTTGGTGGGTCATTGTGGAAGAAATCAAATGATCGCAAAACTCAGAACAAAATACTGAATCATTAGAGCAAACTCTGCTGTGAGAAGGATAACACGGGACTGTGTACTCTGCAGGAGATGGCATGGCACGGCAATGACACAGAAAATGTCCGATCTACCTCTACACAGAATAACACCTGACTTGCCACCCTTTACTCATACTGGGCTGGACTACTTTGGTCCCATAGAAGTCAAGCGTGGCCGCAGCAAAATGAAAAGGTATGGAGTCTTGTTTACGTGCCTTGCAAGCAGAGCCGTACACCTAGAGATGGCGTACTCAATGGATACAGACTCCTGCATTTCTGCACTCCGACGATTTATCTGCAGACGAGGCCAAGTGATGGAGATTGTTTCTGACAATGGTACAAATTTTGCTGGGACAGAACGGGAGCTTCGAGAAGCACTTACTCACCTTAACCTCAGTAAAATCCAGCATTCGATTCACGTTGAAGGTATCAAATGGACATTCAATCCACCCTATGGTCCTCATCATGGAGGAGTATGGGAGCGGCTCATCCGGATAATCAAAAAAGTCCTCTACTCCATCACAAGGGAACAGACCCTGGATGACGAGAGTCTCCAAACAGCTCTATGTGAAGTAGAGGCGATCATGAATGACCGGCCCATCACAGTCTTATCTCAGGATGTGAAAGATCCAGAACCTCTAACACCCAACCACCTGCTTCAAATGAAGCGAATGCCTACTCTTCCACCTGGACTCTTTGATAAAAAGGTAACCAATTCCAGAAGAAGATGGAAAAAGACCCAATACATAGCTGACCTCTTCTGGAAACGCTGGACACGAGAGTACCTCCCATTGCTACAAGAGAGAGAAATGGAATAAGGTTAAAAGGAATCTAAAGCATGGAGACATAGTGCTGATCATTGATGAAAGCTCACCACGCAACTCCTGGCCCATGGGCAGAATCACGGAAATCTTCCCCGACAAAAAAGGACATATACGTCGGGTCAAGATCAGGACACAAAATGGCACCTTGGAAAGGCCCATCACAAAGCTGTGCCTTCTACAAGACATGACCTGATTAGACAGGTCTGACCTAGGCCCTTTTTTCTTATTTAACCCCTGAAAGGAGTTTAGTTGAACCTTTTTTCTTTCTTTTTTCTTTCTCTTTTTCTCAAACAAGGATCTGCGCTGAATCTTTTTTTTGTTGAATTTTTATGAACTTGTTTTGCAAAATGGACTATTGGAACAAACTGGATTATTTTTCGGCTTATTTTTGAAATTCTATGGACAATCTTGAATATTGTCACAAAGGACTCTTGAGTGTATGCTTCATTATATAAAAGTGAGAATTGCCCTATACCGGTCAATTAGCGGCCGGAGTGTTGAAGCCATTACACTGATTTGTGTTTTACCCATATCATATTAATCATATTCATGTGAGTAACTTATAATCATGCCTATTTATCAAATTATGCTGATCATATTAAAATACTGTTGATCATGTTGATGTGATATTTCTAAAATGATTATGATGATGATGATGATGCAATGATGATGTCAGGGGGTGTTAACTCTATATGTAGACGTCACCTGAGCACAGGTAAAGAGGTGTGTTTGGCTAGAGAGCGGAAGGGCGAACTATTTTTCAACCGCATTTCAAGACAAAGCGAGTTTTCTGTTTAAGATGAGTTTTATTTATTTTACTGTTGCTGTTATGCAACAAAAGAACGTATTATTGTGACACTACGAAAGAATGCGCATTGATTTACTGACCGCTCCTACAGTCTGGGTGTCTGTCTCTGTGTCTGTCTGGGTTTCTGTCTGTCGGTCTGTCTGTCTGTCTGTCTGTGTGTGTGTGTGAGTGGATATCTATCTGTCTGTGTCTGTCTGTTTGTGTCTCTGTCTGTGTCTGACTCTCTCTCTGTCTTGGTGTCTGTCTGGGTGTCAATGTGTTTGAGTGTCTGAGTGTCTGTCTGGGTGTCTGTCTGTGTCTGTCTGTTTCTCTGTCTCTCTGGGTGTCAGTATATATGTCTGTGTCTCTGTCTGTCTGTCTGTGTCTGTCTGTCTGTCAGTCTGGGTGTCTATCTCTCTGGGTGTCTCTGTCTGTCTGGGTGTCAGTTTGTCTGTCTGTGTTTCTGTCTGTGTCTCAGTCTGTCTGGGTGTCTGTCTGTGTCTGTCTGGGTGTCTATCTGTCTGTGTTTCTGTCTGTCTGTCTGTGTCTCTCTCTTGGTGTCTGTCTGTGTCTCTGTCTGGGTGTTTGTGTCTCTGTCTGTCTGTCTGTCTCTCTTTCTGTCTGCGTGTGTGTCGGGCTGTCCGTTTGTCTGTGTCTGTGTCTGTGTCTGTCTGTCTGTCTGTCTGTCTGTGTCTCTGTCTAGGTGTCTGTGTCTGCCTGTCTGCATGTGTGTCTGGGTGTCCGTCTGTCTGGGTGGGTATCAATCTGTCTGTGTCTGTCTGTTTGTGTCTCTGTCTGACTCTGACTCCATCTACTGTATCTGTCTGTTTGTCTGTCTGTCTGTGTCTCTGTCTGGGTGTCTGGATGTGTTGGTGTCTGTCTCTGTGTCTGTCTGGGTGTCTGTCTGGGTTTCTGTCAGTCTGTCTGTCTGTCAGTGTCTCTCTCTTGGTGTCTGTCTGTGTCTCTGTCTGGGTGTCTATGTCTCTGTCTTTCTGTCTGTGTCTTTGTCTGTCTGCGTGTGTGTCTGGGTGTCTGTCTGTCTGGGTGGGTATCTACCTATCTGTGTCTGTCTGTTTGTGTCTCTATCTGTTTCTGACTCTCTCTCTGTCTGGGTGTCTGTCTGTCTGGGTGTCTGTCTGTCTGTCTGTGTCTCTGTCTGTCTGGGTGTCAGTATGTATGCCTGTGTCTCTGTCTGGGTGTCTGTCTGTGTCTCAGTCTGTCTAGGTGTCTGTCTGTCTGTGTGTCTGTCTGTCTGGGATTCTCCGTGTCTGGGCTTCTCCCTGTCTGCGCGTCTGTCTGTCTATCTGTCTGTGTGTATGTCTGCCCGTATGTCTGCCCGTGTCTGTCTGTCTGTGTGTCTGTGTGTCTCTGTCTCTGTCTGTCTGTATGTCTGTCTGTCTGTCTGTGTCTCTGGATGTGTGTCTGTTTGTCTGTCTGTCTGTGTCTCTGTCTGTCTGCGTGTCTGTCTGGGTGTCTGTCTGTCTGTCTCTGTCTCTCTCTTGGTGTCTGTCTGAGTCTCTATCTGGGTGTCTGTCTGTCTGTCTGTGTCTCTGTCTGTCTGCGTGTGTGCCTGGGTGTCTGTCTGTCTGCCTGTGTGCGTGGATATCTATCTGTCTGTGTCTGTCTGTTTGTGTCTCTG